>JAFVLL020033691.1:7500-70126 GCA_021397915.2 Tor tambroides | reverse complement strand
TATACACACACACATACATATACATATATACACATATATATGTGTACATATATATATATATATATATAAAATACAAGTTTGTTTTATAGCAAAAACATATAACTCCAACAGTCATTTTTTTGGCAAAAGCAGATAACTCCACATTTCATGTTTTAGAGTTTACAAAAACACTCGTTTAATCTTTGCAATCACCTCAGATGACAATGTAGATGCCTGACAAACGTTGTTGTGATCATAGACTGTATGGATGTGATTACACGCAATACACGGAGCTTTTCCCTCACCATTGTAATGCGCTCACAGGTTCATCAAGTTCGTCGAAATTAAGCATCCTCGATCAGCTTTAGTCAGCTTCGACGAAACTCCTCTCAGCTAGTGCTTCTTTTCAAACTGAAAGTAGCCTTGTCACCTGACCTGAATACAGCACGCTGATTTGCTAAAATGGACTTATCGGCTTCTGTTCAAAAACAACAAGGGCGCTTGTCGGCTTCTGCAGTAAGTGAACTTGCGATGCCTTGGAAGTGGATAATACCGGCTTTTTTGACAAAACGTGTTTAGGGTTCAGATCGCACTATATGTGGAGAATAATACACGGCAATTAGCAAAAAAATTTTTTAAAGTGCCATTTATCGGTTTTTGCGAATAAACTCTTCATATATATATATATATATATATATATACACATACATACGTAGTTTTCAAGATTTTTTTCAAGAGTTTCAAGCACTATTTTGTATTAGTATATATTATTCATATATTTATTACTTGATAAACAGTTAACTAAAAAAAAAAAAACTTACAACAATAAACATTATTAAAAATAATAATCCAAAAATAAGGTTTTAAATGGTGGCTGGATCACTCTATTGACTAAGGCTGTGAATCTTTGGGTAGACAGTGAATCGATTCGATTCATGATTCATAGGTTTTCGATTTGATTCAAGAAAGATTTTTGCAAATTCAGAATGATTCGATTCGATTCACAATTAAATTTGATTTGATTCTGCATTCTTTAAGTGCGTTCACAGGATTATTGAAATGCTTCCCCTAAATTCTTTAAATGCTTAGTCGGGGGCAAATTACACAGCAACCTTTATGGTTAGAGAAAAAAAAAACACCTTTGTCCATTGTTAGATGCTAGTTTAATGATGCTATGGCATGACATGGCATATGTAGAAATTTATGTAAGCCAAGATTTAAAAAAAAAAAAAAAAAAAAAAAAGTATTATGTATAGGTTAAGATTTTGTCACACCAGGGGCATAGCCATCATTTCAGAAGTGACAGAAATGTCAAATACAATCATTTTATGTATTTATTTTATTGTTTTCAAGAATTTTTTTTCTTATCTCTTACTTTGAATTTGCTATAAAAAAGTCAAATACACTGCTGGACAATAATCAATCATTTGTAATGTATATTTTTTTCCTAATGGCAATTTTATGATTTGTTTATATTTTACAAACAATTATTTCAATTTTCTGCACAGAATAAGGTAGAATATACTTTATAGTTTCTGTACTGTAATAAATGTCAATTAGCACTGCATCATTCACAAATATTATTTATTTATTGTGTTTGTCTTAAAGTTTCATCAGATCATTCTGCTTTTTATTCAGCTTAGCTGCAGCGATAGATGCCTTTGTCCATATTAGGCATTTCCTGGCATGTGTTAAGTTCTATGAGCGTGAGATCACATCTCTTTCAGTGCGAAAACTTCATCTCATTTTCATAAAACAAAATGCTATGGTATTTAACTTTTCCTCTCGATTCGTACATTCGGTGCAACGACATTGTTAAAACACATTTATCCTTCAATGGAACTGTGCGCATGCTTTAGACACTTACATTTTTGCTCCGTCCACGCAATAAATGCTCAGCCTTCGACTGCTCAGGTAATGTTGTCGGTATGACCGAAAGACATTGAAAAACTACAGAAAAGTAAAACTACTTTACTTCAGCATTACTGGCCACGATTACTAAGGAGAGATCACCCATTGGCTGCTCAAAAAATGTGTCAGTGAGACGAATGGAGTGCAAGCGCAATCCTGCGACAGGCGGTACAGTGGAGCATGTGAAGGACAGATGTGAGGGCACGAACAACGCTGTTCAAAGTCTCCAATAATTCGTGCTTGTAGTAATTGATTTTTTATCTCGCAAGCACTGAATCAATATAGAAATCTCGATTCATTCGATTCTTAGCGTTTTAAATCGATTACTATCTGAAATCGACAAATCAAATCCATGTCTCAAGATCGATGCATATGCATCGTCAGGGTATGTAATCGATGCATTGAGAAAACGAGTGAATCGTTACACCCCTACTATTGACCAATCAGCATTCAGGACCAGAACTACGCATAGTTGGAATGGATGTTGCTTACCTTATATTCCACCTCAGGTCGTCTTCTCTCCATCGCTTGTTTCTCCTTATCTCTCGATCTCTTATACTCCCTTTTCTCTTCCTCCATTAGCCGTCGTGCTAATTCCTTCAGTCGCAAAACAAATTGTAAAACAAACAAAATGAGATCTAGATGTAGCGACACCACTGACAGTGGACAAAAACAACGCACAATGCCGTACCTCATCTTGTGCAACTTGAGCGGCTCGTCTGTCCAATTGACTCGCCTATTAAAAAAAAAAAAAAAAAAAAAAAAAAAAAAGACACGTTACATTTGTGGATTACAAATCACCAATCATTACAACCACCGGGACTCAAGAAACCTTAATTTCTTCGTCCTGTAGCTTGCGTGCCACCTCCAAGTCTATGAGCTCCTGGTCTTGTAGGTCTAAGTGCGCCAGTCCATGTGTTGCCTCCTTCATGCCATATTCTCCTCGCGGCTTCCGACCTGCAGGAGGCATCAGAGGACATCAGTCCGCATTGAAAGAACGACACACTTAAACTATTCGCACAGAACCCAAGCAACTATTTTTCGGTTTGGGATTAAGAAAGGAATGATCAGAAAGGCCCAGATTTAGTGCACAAGGTTCTCCAGAAATTATTTTAGAGAGTCCAAGAAACCCAAATCACCAATGCACAGGAAACTTAAATCTTGAAAGCACTCCCACCACCAGATGGCATTGCAAAGTCCAAGCAGGTTCACTCAAACACATGGACCTCGGTCCATACCTCTCTCTCTGGGAGAATGACCAGGGGACCAGCCCTCATTTGAGGGACCTCTGAGAACGGGCTCCTCAAACACCTCATTAGGACCCGACGGGAGTCTCGGCCGGTTCTTGTGGTCCTCCCACTCCAGGCTTTCTTCTGACCATCCTCTAGTTGGGGCGAGACCATAATCGTCCAGTTCTCGCTCCCTGCTTCTGTGCCTCCCTCTGTTCTCATCTCTGCCTCGTTCTCTTTGCCTGTCTCTGCTACAGTGTCCATTTCGGTCCATCTCCCGGTCCACGTTCCCGCCCCTGTCAACACCGATAAACAGTCGATCTTGACTTCTTGTCCGGTTTCGATCTCTCGACCTGTCCTTGGCTCTCCGTCCATCCCGTTCTCGTTCTCGATCCCTGATCCTCTCCTTGTCCCAGACCTTGTCCCGCCCTGCAGAGTAATCCCTTGGAGGCCTCTCCTTCCGGCGGACCACTGGCTCCAAATCGTCCCACTGATCTTGCTTCTTCCTTCTACGTGGTTCTGTGTAATCGAGATCCAGAGGTTTGTTTCTTTCTTTTGGTCGTCGCTCAGGTGAGTAGTACTTGCTTGGACTCTCCGGATGCCTAGATCGGCCAAACTCGACGGGCTCATATTCTGGATATCGACTACAGCTACTGGGATATTTTTTTCTGTCGGGCTCTGGAGAGTTGTATGGGGAAAGAATTCGATTGTTGTCGCGATTCTTCTCTTTTCGGTAACCCGGAGAAGCGGAGCGGGGTTTTGGCTCTCGCAGGTCCGGTGGAAATCGGGAGGCTGTGTGAAAGCGAGTGTGAGGCAAAGGTGGAGTGCAAGAACAAGGAGGGAAATGAACTGGGTTAGTACACAAGGGTTAGTTCACTGTGGATAATGCAGGAAGTAAAATGGTAAATAAGTTGACAATTAGTACCAAGCCATTCAAATGAAATGGTTATAGCCAGGGTCCAAAATTATCTAATGCCATGCATGTCAAGGCCAAGTGATGGGAGAAAACTTAACCTGTACTTTTAAGGCCATTACACAGTATTTATCTCATTTTTAATATAAAAAGATGAATACATAATTTAAAAATTTATTTATTTACTTAAAAACATTTTCTTTTTACATATACACTTTATGACAATGAACTTATTTAGCAGGTTTTTTTTATTTGCCATTTTGTCACTTGTATACTATAACATACTATAACTTCGTCACAAAAACTGAATACCCTGTTGTAGTGGTGTGCAATAATGACATCTAGATATTTTCAGGAATTTTGTCGATAACAATAATTAGACAATATTTTGCTAAGCGTGTTATTGTGCTGGTTTAGGACTGCCCTGAACAGTTGACTTTCAAAGCTTTTGATATTCTTCATATTCTGTGCGGTGATTAGTTTGCAGAAGTAAATTAACTTTTCCAATAAGTTTAAATTGATTTTTACCTTTTATGGGCATTTTTACCTTTAGAAGGCCTTTTTTTCTAACCTAATTAAATATATGCATCATCTTTTATGTCAAATTCTTAAATTTAATCAATAAATGTAAATGGTAAGACGCTGTAAGTGCCGTTACCAATCAAATGAAATAAGTATCAACAAAATTTAGATGCATTCACACAGACTGTTTTATGCAGGACATGAATGCAGTTAACCCGCAGTTACAAATGCATAAATAATGTTTTGAGGTTTAAAAAACAAAAAACACTGAATATTGATATTTGAAATGATTTGGGGAAAAAAGGGAATATATACTTTAAAAATAAACCTAAAATCACCAGTAGGTGGCGGCAAATCACAGCATGAGTGAGTTACTGAAGCCCCTTTCACACTGCATGTTGGTCCTGGAAAATTGCCGGAGTGCCTTCTGTGTGAACGCAAACACGTCCCGGGATTAATTCCGGGATCGATCCCGGGTTGGGGACCTAGTAACATTGCCGGGTTCAGTCCCGGAACGAGCGCTGTGTGAACAAAAGCCAGAACCAATGCCGTAAAGGCTGATGACGCGCGTTATCATGCGACTCTTTTACCGGGTGTTTTGAAGGCAGATCAACGTTCACATGACGAAAAATGTGTAAACTGGAAAAAGCAGCGGTCAGGGAGCTCCTCACTATCCGCGCTGAAGCTGAAATCGTTCGCCAGTTTAGTGAAATGGTGCGCGGCGCATTATACACGTCACATGAAATGTCACGTGTCTTTACGGGATCTTTACGGGTTGTGTGTGAACGCACGCACTGATTCCGGAAAATCACTGGCAGTGTGAATGAACCAAAATCAGACCATCCCGGGACAAATCACGGGACACATTTTCCGTGTATTTTCCGGAATGGCTGTGTGAAAGAGGCTTGAGTCATTCATTCAACCAATCCATTTGAAAGGGGGAGACAAAACAGTTCTACTGTGGCTTTGTTTTTTTGTCGAAATACAGCAAAAACAAGAACAGCTGTGTCTAAAATGTAAGTCACTTATTATTAACTTCTTGTTAATTGAACTACTCATCAAATCAGTATCACATTTGCAGTCGTACTGATATTTGGAGAAAAAAAACTACTCTTGGAGTGATATTAACTATATCAGATGCTATAAATATAAAAGACATATAAAAGTCATATGGGACATTGGTGTGTTTTTGTTTGATTTTTGCGATATACTCGAAAATGTCAAATCACATCGTTTAAACAACAATTACAATATTATCGTAGATGATATATATCGTACACCCCTACCCTGTAGTGATTTCAATGTACTACATATGTCTCAACACATGGAGTTTGTTGGAGAGAATGATAATAAACTTAAAGTATTGTTTAAAAAAAAGTAGTGTCTAAAAAGTGTTTGGAAAGTGCATTTGGCTGAGTGTTAATTTTGAATCCTGTATACAGCAACTCCAGTTTAGCACATTTGAAATGTCTGCATTTTTCTTATTCAGAACGTTTAATAAGGAGTAATATGTGGGTTGGGACTGAGAGTATGTTCTTTACAAAACAAGAAATAAAACAAAACAAGCAACTCAAAAAAAATAAAAGGTTATGTTATTTCAAGCAGCTGGCTACAAACCAGTGTTTTTCTGCAGCAAAATACAATTCTCCACAGATTTCTAAATCTTAATGCCTTAATCCTATTTCTACAATCAAATCTCAAATTAGCACACATGGTAGGTGTTTATAAATAGGCCAATGTGCATTTTCGTCCAGATTTATGCCAACAAACCAAGCCTTTTGAGATTTTCAGACAGCAAATCATTCGTTAACCCTCCTACAACTCTTCCTTTATTGCAGATTCATGCATCAAGGATTCAGATAAACATGTCTGATCTCCTCCCCAACACATTCCTGCAGAAGTGCAGCCCAGGCCTAATTGTTTGCATCCTGGCATGAGAATGGAGCCCAGCTATGCGTTCACGGTTCGAGAGGAAGAGAGAGAGAGAGTGAGAGAGCTAAAGATACTCCCTGAGATGCTGAATCTTTTATGTTGTGGCCTGTAGGCGGGTGCTAATCTGTGTTTATCATGGCAGCATCCTTACAAACAGAATATCAACAACGTGAAGCAATGCACTACGTGCTTAAGTTTCAGTCTTTAGGGTTTGAGAGTTTTGTTGAAACAAACTCTTCATTAAACACCAATAAATGAGAGATTTGAGCGTGTTTAAAGAGGCAAACAGACCCTATGGCTACAATACCGGCTAATCAGCAGGAGACCATAAACACATTCAGACGAAGGCATGAGAGAATGATTACATAACATGTGAAAGCAAACAGTTTGAATGCCAACTGTGGCACTCAAGGGCAGCCATACAGGGCGGGTGGCATTAACAGATGCGGTGTTGACATGAACAACCTGTATGTCCAGTTTTGTAGCATTTATTGTTAAATGGTAAGCCATTACGAACGCAAGATGGTCTGCTGGTGCTATTTTAGATCTTTCCCAGAGTTACCTAATGTTTACTAAACAAACATAAGTTGCATACTAACATGCGGTCAAGTTAGCTGACATTTTGTTTAACTTTACAACAAACAGATAGAAGTGTCTAGAGTGCTTGGGGCTTGAAATGCGTGTTAATTACTGTAATTGCTTCCTAAGGCAAGTACTCCAATGTCCTACTATTGGCTGACTCTCATAATTACTCCTATGTACGAAACAAATTTTTTTTCTAGAACTTAAATGTTACTATTTTTAGATTTTAGCATTTATGTATGCTACAAAATATTAATATACTAAAAACTCTAACAGTACAAAACTGCACGATTAATCAATTATTTGTTTTTGTAACCATATATATATATATATATATATATATATATATATATATATATATATATACACACACACACAAATACATGTATATGAAGAGTTCAGATGCAAAAGCCTCCAAGTGCCGTCTGAAATTTTCTTCTAAAATAAGCATTTTTATCAGACTCCTACATTTATGTTCAGTTATTTCACTTTAATTGTATGGAAAAAGACCTATTACTGATCCTAAACATAGGAGCTTGATAAAAATGCTCATTTTAGATGAAAATTTTAGATTGCACTTAGAGGCTTTTGCATCTGAACTCTTCATACATATATACACACACACATATACATATATACACACACATACATACACACACACACACACATATATACATATACATATACATATATATATATGTGTATGTATGTATGTATATGCCATTTTAACGTCTTTTTTAACTTAAACTTATTTTTATTTCAGTTTTAGTAATTTAAGTACTTAAAAGTAAACTTTCAGTTAGTAATTCAGTAACCAGATTCAGCAATTAATTCACCCAGAATTTTAGTTATTTTAAGATTATTTATATACTATTAGAATTTTCATTAATATTTGAATTAGCTTTTATTTTTAATTTTTAATTTTAGTGATTATGTTCTGTGCTTTTACCTTTTTTTTTTTTTTTTTAAATTTCAGCTTCATTTCAATAATTGCAAGAGAGCGTCATTTGTTCATGAATCAGACTGCACTGCTTGTGGTTGTTTTTGCATGCTATGAATGAGGACCTGTTTTTGTCTTTGTGTTTCATGGAATTCAGTCTTCAGTTTCACTGCTGTGGTAATACATCTGATGTGGCGCTGTAGATTCAGTGAACAGCAATGCAGGAAACACTGCAAAAGCAGATTTCCCAGCAGTCAACTGTGTTTACCGATCCAAACCCACATATTCTCTTCTCCAAACCCCATCTTTGCTGGATCGCACACCTTCCACCAGAGGGCGTCTACACACCTTTATCATCGTAGTACTCCTCAATGTTTCCTTCCATCTGCTTTTGCCGTTTTCTCTCCTCTTTCATCTCTCGCTCCTGCAGCTTACGGGCGATGGCCTAGTTAAACACATATAAACATGAATTCAGAAGAAAGCGTGGGGGAAGCAAGCGTCGCAATGCTGTAACAGTCATGGGTGTGGATACATCTATGCTTTTTTATGACCAACACAGAGAATGCGAGTATGTGTTCTCAAGTGTTACAATCACAATGATGTCATGTGACTGCGGCGGCGGCGGTTTAGCCCCGCCCACAGCATCGCTGACCGACCCGAAGCGAGTGTGTGAATGCTGTGAGTGGCTCTCACCTCATCTTTCTCCTCCTGCTGCCTCTGTTGTTCAGCTTGCCGGACCAGTTGTTCTTGAATCTCCTGAGCCATTTCATTGTCGATGCGTTCACTGGCAGGACAGAGGGAAAGAAAACACTTGAGTTTGCACTATGTCTTTCACTGCCTGTGAGATGAAGGTTTTCTTGGAAGACTGACTGCAGTATTTGGTTAAATGGGTTACAGAGTAACTATTATCTAGGCCTGCAATGATCATAAATTTGTGCTGATGACTAGCTGTCATAAAAAATAAGTGTGACTGATGATTTAAGTACCTTAAGTTGTTTCAATTATTCACATTAAACTTGGAATCATACAACAAAACAAGTGGCATTTATAATATTTTATTTATTAGTATGTTGAATAATACATACTTTTTATTTTTATACTCAAACTAAAATTAAAATGAACTAAGTTTTAGTAACTGTGTTGTGCTTTTGGGAAGTTTAAGGTTTTTTTGTAATGCCTATTTAGCTTTATTTTTATTTCAGTTAGTTACATGTCCTGTTTATTAAAGAGTTTAAGTTGCATTTAATATTTATAATTTATTGCAGCTTTATTTCAATTAGAGATTTATTTCAGTTTTGATGATTTTAGTACTTAAAATTTTAGAGTTTAATTTCAGAGTTAATGCAGAGTGCATTTCTTTTTTTTTGATTAAAGAGTTTAAGTTGCCTTTAATATTTATATTTTATTACAGCTTTAATTCAATTAGATTTATTTCAGTTTTAGTTAACAATAACACTAAATAAACCTTATCTTTTCTTTAAGGTTATGTAGATAAATATGGCACAGTGGTAGAACAACTTTTTTTAAATGATAAATAAAATATGCACTAATTTTTAAATGTTAATTACTAACACACTGACAATTAATTTAAATAAATACAAATAAAATAATAAAAATAAAATGCTACTGCTACTAATAGTAATTTATTATTATTATTACTACTATTATTATTTTTATTCAACTGCTCAACAAAGACAGAAGACAAGATTTTTTTTTTTTTTTTTTTTTTTTTTTGCAAAACTGTAAAAATGTATTTGATTTAAAGAACTGAAAGGACAGTCTGCTGTCTGTCTTATATTGTTCTTTATACATGATTGGGAGATAAATTCACCAGTAATTAGTAACGTGATTACCATTCAGACAGAGTAATTAGTGAAGCAATCCCATTACTACATACTTAATGTAATTAGTTTGACTTAAAGACATGTTTAGGCAACACAACCTTTTCAATCAAGTAGCATAGAAGACACAGAAGTGTTATGCTCACCAAGACTGCAGTTTTTGCTAAAAAAAAAAAAATACAGTAAAAACAGCAATATTGTGAAATATTATTACAATTTCAAATAACTGTTTTCTATTTCGAATATATTTTCAAATGTAATTTATTCCTGTGATGCAAAGCTGAATTACTCCAGTCCTCAGTGTCACATGATCCTTCAGAAATCACTCTAATATGCTAAAAATAGTTGTGCTGCTTAATATCTTTTTAGCATTAGTATTCAAATCCCAAAATATTTGTATTAAACTAACAGTATCTTCCGCTGGCACACTAACTGCAGTATTTGAGCTGTGGAATGAGTTTCCCCTCAGGCTCACGGCTTTCTCGCTCTGCCATGCTCAAACTCTGATGATAGCATCAGCTCAGAGACCTTGAGACGTCGCCCAGCAGGAAGGAACACTTTATCTGCATGTGGCATGAGCAGAAGTCAAAACATTTTACTGCCACAGTGCACTACGAGACGACACAAGGCCTCAGTGTTCAGACACAAGCTCACAACGCAGCAGGAGCCAAACTAACTCCAACATATAATGTGAAACGGAGACTCAGCTTACAATGTCAACATCTGAGTGACAACATGTGTTATCAAGGACTGATAATGCAAGTACACACTCAGGTCCATCCACTCCTACAACAGCTCTTATCTCAACAGACAGCAAAACAAGTAAGATTTCCCAACTGGCTCTGCAGCGCCTGATACAGTTTGGGAAGATATGAGAAAAGGATGACCTTAAGTTGATGTTCTTTGACAAACAGGAACAGTGCAGTTTGACCTTTAGCCTCTATATGATCAAAATCTTGCTGGTCTTGTGGTGAGGGTTTCAGGTGACTCACATGTGGCGATGTTGTCTCTGGCTCGCGGCTTTGGCCCGCTTGTCCTCTTCCTCCTGCAGAAGTTTGGCCACTTGCAGGTCCTGCTGCACCAGACGGCTCTTGTGGACGTTGGATGCCAGGTGGCTCTCGACTGGAAGAGGAAAAGGAAGAGAAATCTGACATTTAGACGGTCACTTCAGAACATGTCTAATACAAAGAAATGGCAAAAAAGATATTTCAAATATTCCATGTGTTTCTGAAGCACATGACTGGACGAGCAAAAGCATTTTCTGATAGTTACACGGATATTTTTGATAGTTACAGAGATTTTTAAGAAAACATTTATTAAACATATAAAATAAATAATTTACTGAATAATAAAAACATTAAATTAGTTTTGAAATTTAATACTGTGGATTTAATAATGATAATAATAATAATAATAATAATAATTAAATGAAAATTAATACGACGACTATTATTTTTGTTATTTTTATTATAAGTAGTAGTAGGAGGAGTAGTAGTGGTATTTTTGTTATTTTAAGTATTATTATGTTTTACTACAAAACACATAATATAATTATTATTATTGACAAAAATAATACTGTTATAGTCATATTATTGTTGACTAAACAATATATTAAGTCAAAACTAATTCAGAAATGTAATATTCAGTAAATTATTTACTAATTAATATTAATAATTTTATATAATAAGTGCTTTAAAACATTCACGCAAAACTTGCATTTACATAAATTTTTGTTGTAATTATTTTTATTATTAGTAGGAGGAGGAGGAGGAGGAGGAGTAGTAGTAGTGGTATTAAATGTTTTAAATAAATCACTGAATAATAAATCACTGAAACAGTTTTTACATTTTAATATCGTGTTTAGGAAAAAAAATATATTTTTAAAAAAAATTATAATAATACTATATAATCTATTATATATTCATAATTGTAAATTATTAAACAACACTGAAATTCAAAAATTCAATGAAAACTACCAACAAAAAATAATAATAGTAAATAACAACAAGAATCATCTCAATTTAAAATAACAAATGACGATTTTTTCCGATTTTACAGAGAAGTCATTACATGAATAAATCATTGAATAATAAATCACTGTGTTTAGAAAAATTAAAAAAAAAGTGTGTGTGTGTGTGTGTATATATGTATGTATGTATGTATGTATGTATGTATATCAGTGTTAATTTCGTCAACGAAGACGACGACGAAAAATATTCGTCAACGAACATTTTTTCTGTGACTAAGACGAGACGTTGACGAGCTAAAACTAATATCTGATGATAAAAACTATGACGAAATTTATACCGTGTCTTCGTTAACAAGACGAGACTGGACTAAAATGTTATTTGAGGACTACCGGACATTCGAAATACATCCTGTAGGCTAAGTTAACTGTCTTGGCTTCCAAAATGTGCGTCTCTGTCATTGGATAAGGGGTTGCTTGCATATTCAGTCTCGCATGGCAGCCGTGAGTAACGGATAGCTACAAAATGCGAACTAGCGATCTGAAACAATGGCCTCAGCACCCGATGGGTTAGGGATAGGGTGACCAGACGTCCCGTTTTTCCCGGGAGTCACAATTCGTTGTCGATTAACTTAAAGTTAGTGAAGGCGGGATCGCGCTGATAGAAGCGCTCTCTCTCGCACACTCTCCACTTCTTCAGTTCTCATACAGCGCGCGATTAGTTCTCAGTTAGCGCTCAAATACACACACAGCAGTCCAAATGTCTATCGTGTAGACTAGAGTATCTCATGTAAATACAGTCGGTTATGGCTTAAGTAAGCGTAAACAGGTGGGTGAAAACTGAATGTGTGTCAGTATTACATGCATACTTTCCGTCTTAAATGGACGGCATTCCTAATTATCTGTGTCATCAATTTTAACCAACAAAAGATGTTGAATAAATGTATACTTGTTAAGTAAACCTTCTGTATCTGAAAAATTAGCTTAATTTGTATCTCTACCAAAAAATGAAAATTTATTCCAGTTTTTCCAAATTCAATCCTTGATTCAAATTTCTCATAAGCTTAACTGATTTGGTCTAAAGAGAGAAGAATTGATGACTATTTTTGTTTGAATACTACATATAAAATAGCTACCAAAATAAATGTTGGTAACTGCAGTTTGACTAAAAGTAAAAAGTAATGACTAAAAGTTGACAAAAAAAATGCAACACTTTGGCTGACTAAAACTAGACTAAAACTATGAAAGACTCAAATGACTAAAATGTGACTAAGACTATTAAGCATTTTCGTCTCAAGATAAAGACTAAGACTAAATCAAAAATGCCTGCCAAAATTAACACTGATGTATATATATATATATAAAAATATAAATATAAATAAGTCTTAGGCCACTAGTATTTTCACCAACAAAAAATGGTTTTAAGTCAGTTATTTCTATCTTTTGCTGTAGTGTGTCAGCAGGAAATATCAGTTTACATTTACAAACATTATTTTTGCCATTAATTGTAATAATCCAGTGAGATTTTTGTTTGCACAAGGAGTCTGACAGCAGCCAGTACTCCACACAGAGATCTGATCTCACCATCATCCCGTCTGTCTGGAATGACATGAAGAAACAGGACAAACTGAGACAGACTAAATCCAGATGAACTGTAGCAACATCTCCAAGATGCTTCAAGAGACCTACCTGCAAAGCTACCTGAAAAACTATGCACAAGTGCACATGGGGCAAAAGCTGTTTTAAACGCATAGTGTGTTCACACCAAATGTTGATTTAATTTAGTTAATAGAAGTTAATTGATAAATAAAATCTATTTATGGCATTATTTCTAAAAGCATCCTCACTTTACAGCATTTTTACCCAAGTGCCTAAAACTTTTCACAGTACTGTAGCTTTGCAGATAGGTTTCTTGAAGCATCTTGGAGACGTTGCTACAGTTCTTCTGGATTTAGTCTGTCTCAGTTTGTTCTGTTTCTTCATGTCATTCCAAACGATGATGGTGAGATCAGATCTCTGTGTGGAGCATTGGCTGCTGTCAGACTCCTTGTGCAAACAAAAATCTCACTGGATTATTACAATTAATGGCAAAAATAATGTTTGTAAATGTAAACTGATATTTCCTGCTGACACACTACAGCAAAAGATAGAAATAACTGATTTCAAACCATTTTTTTGTTGGTGAAAATACTTGTGGCCTAAGACTTTTGCACAGTACTGTATATATAATTATTATTATTAAACACAATATTAACATTCAAAAGTTTAGTGAAAATTATCAACACAAAATAATAATAATACATAATATAAATTTAAAATAAGAATAATTGTACATTAATTTTTGTAAAATTAGTACAACTTTGGATTGACAATTGAAAAAAAAAAAAAAAAAAAAAAAAAAAAAATATATATATATATATAAACTTTGTATAAACGTGCTTTAAAAGTATTTGACAAGAAATCCAACAGACACCACTGTTTAACTGTCAATAAGTGCAATTTTTTTTTACTTTTGACAATTTTGTTCTACAATTGTTTAATGTACAAAATTGTTAACCTTGCACCTTCACCCTTGAAAGAATTTGTTTTCTCTTGTACTGAAAATATAAGACAAACTAGAGCTTCATCAAGATGTGATTGTGCAGCGAATTTTAAAGTTACTGATTTTGGTCGTTCAGCTTTTTCTGTAAGAGCTGTTAATCACTGGAATAATTTACCAATTAATATTAGACAGTGTCCCACCTTAGCACAGTTTAAGCTACAATTGAAAATATGGTTAAAGATGAGTCAGATGTGTGACCATTGAGTATTTTTGTATCTTGAATGGCTCCATAACTTTGATGAGTTGTAAATTTTTATCAATTTTTGAAGAGTGATGCTTTGTAGTATTTATAGGGAAATTTTGTAGAAATTTGGATTGTAGTTTCTATATGGGGGATTACACTCTTTATCTTTTAAATTTTGGGGGGGATTTTATTGTATATGGTATTATACTGATGTTTTTGTTATATAATTTTTGGTACTCTCCTGCCCAGGGACAGCAGATTAAATTTAGCTCTGTAGCTAATTCTGGGACATATATGTGACCATGTTAGATCACATATATGTCATCGCATATCACATTTTGATATACACGTAGCTGAGAGCACATCAAACCTGTTGCCATTTCAAGGCTGTGCTACGTCGACAAGGCAGTAAATCGCAGACACTGACGCAATTCTAGCCGACACAGTGCATCATCTTCCCAAAGTCTGAACACTTTTATTGATCCTTTGGCTACGAGCGTACGCTATTTTTAAGAACGAGCACCAGAAAGAGAGAAAAGCTATAAACTGAAACATTTATGTGATGGATATACCTGATGTCAGTCAAGCTAGCAACATTTTTTACAACAAGCCATTCTGAACGTTAAATAAAATCGAGAATGAGGCATTCTCTGGCTTTCATTCACTGAAGTTCTTTCAGCTGGGGCAGTTTAGTGCATCCACCAGCGTGTCTAAATAAAGTTGATGTGCGACACGCAAGCTGTTTCTTTGACTTGGATGAAAAGTCAGGCCTGTTGATTCAATGGTCAGAAAATGTTCACTCTTAAAAAAAGCTCTGCAGTGTTGTTATCCTTAACTAAATCTAACACTGAAACTATTAAAAATCATTTTCATTAACTGAAATAAAGCTAAAATTAAATAAGAAGTATCAGATGAAAAACTTAAACTGAAAACCTAATCGAAAATTAAAAGTGCTGCCTTGGCAACTACATGAAATAAAGAGGTTGAAATAGAAGATCTAAAATTAAACTAATAATAATAATAATTTTAAAAAATTTAGTGTTATTGTAAACTAAATACATTTAAAATAAATTTTGTAAACTGAAAGGTAAAATAAGATTAAATGGATGAAAAACTTTAGAAATGCTGACATGGCAACTCGAATATGTTGAAGATCTAAAATTATTCAAACTAATAAAAATAACTAATAAATAAAAGTAATAATAAAAATTACTAAAAAATGACTATATTAAAAAATAAAATAAAACAATGACTAAAACTTAAACTAAAATTAAAACGAAAACTGAAATAATAATAATAATATTAAAAAAAAAAATGAATAAATACTATACTATATAAACAATACCAAAAAAACACTGCTCTGCTGAAGAGAAAATAACCAAAGTTTTAGAGGCTAATGTGGTCAGTTTTTTAAGGAACTCTCATGGGTTCATTTATAGTATTGATGGAGCAGATCAAAGTTTGCTAGGAGACTTCTGAATAATTGAATTTCACCAGAGAGGAGTTGTGTTTCTAACACCTGCCCACGTATCAACTCTAAAAGAGGGAGTTTTCAGATCTTTCCAACACCATGTTGTTGAAAGAATCTGCTATGCCTTTTCAAGAAAACACAATCAGATGCTTTGTCTTACAGGGTTAGTTCACCCAAAATTGAAAATTCTGTCATTAATTACTCACCCTCATGTCATTCCAAACCTGTAAGACCTTCTTTCATCTTTGGAACACAAATTAAGATATTTTTGGTGAAATCTGAGAGCTTTCTGACCCTGCATATACACCAATGCAACTGAAATGTTCTTGGCTCAGAAAGGTAGTAAGGACATCGTTAAAATAGTCCATGTGACAGCAGTGCTTCAACTGTAATTTAACGAAGCTACGAGAATACGTTTTGTACGCAAAAAAACCCCCACAAAATGTCATAGTACTGTCGCGAACGTGGCTTCGTAAAATTACAGTTGAACCACTGCTGTCACATGGACTATTTTAACGATGTCCTTACTACCTTTCTGTGACTTGAACGTGTCAGTTGCACTGATGTCTATACAGGCTTAGAAAGCTCTCAGGTCTTACGGGTTTGGAACGACATGAGGGTGACTAATTAATGACTGAATTTTCATTTTTTGGTGCATTATCCCTTTAAGGTGTCATTTCATTAGAAAAATTGTACATTGTCAGTAGTGTAAATGTATGAAGCATTTGAACTCGGGATAACACAGAAGTAAGGGTGTGACGATAAATCGATTCATGGATCAATTTTGCGATTTTCCGAATCGCGATTCTCTCTGGAATCGATTCTAAGCTTAGTTTTAACAGCAGATGGCACTGTGTGCTTTAGAAACAGCCGTACTCTGCTTGCTTCCAGTTCCTTAAACACACCACTTGAACCTAAAATAATCATTCATAAAGTCTGAAAAGGTTGAAGCGAATTACAAGAGTGTTCACAGTGGGCTGTGTTTACATTAATCTCGGAACATAAAAGCATAAAAGCCGAGGTGCAAGTACATTTAACCACTTACATTACTCAGCCGAACGCACAAGCGCTCTTCTTCGTGAGCATTTGAGTGTGCAGTTAAAAACTAGCCAAAAACTAATCTCAGAATCGATTCCAGAGAGAATCGCGACGTATTCGGAAAATCCCAGAATCGATTTATCAACGAACCCCTAAACAAAAGTCACTTTAAAACTGTTGGTCAACACAGGGAATTTGTGCAACCAGCTTGAACTCATCTACCTGTGGAAACCCTTCGCCCTCACATGAAATTCCCAAATGCGTGAATTCCTATTGAAATGGATTTCAAAAATTCACCATACAACAGTAAATGTGACCACACATTTACCATCGTGTCCTCAAGAGCTCTTTGTGACTTTCAACATGGTTTCCTCACATTCAAGTGCTAATATAATCAATATGATGGCATGTGTGATCTGTGGTGAAGGTGTAAACCTCACATTGCTGTAAAAGGGGAAGATGCTGAAGTGAGCTTGGACTTTTTTTTCCACTGTCATTAAATTTTATGCTCTGTTAAGGATGGGGAAACACCGTAGTGGCTTTGAATGACTCATTTGGTGTCAACAAACAGCTTCAGGATTACAGGTCATAACTTTCCAAGCATTAACGTTCATTTAGGAGGGTAGAGGGTATGAGAGGACTTACTTTCCTGTTCCTGAAGGTTGTGGGCCAGACAGTGGTCTTCTAGCACGGCAAAGTCCCGGCATACTGCAGACAGACAGAAAGAGATAGAAATCAGCTTATTTACTGTTAACAAAGAGCTACGTCACAGCTTCAACCCACACAGGAAGTTCACAACGCAAACCTCGGGATAACAGATTTAGTTGAACATTTTATCTCACATGAGCATTTATCTGTATGTACAGTATAGTTAGTACTGGACTTGAACTACTGTTCAAGAGTTAGCCTATGCATTTATTACTTTTATTCAACAAGGATGTATTAAATTCATCATAATATTACAAAAGACTTATTTAATATAAATGGTGTTCTTTTAAAATTTCCGTTTAAAGTCACAGTTCAGTTTCCATAAAAATATTAAGCAGCTCAACTGTTTTCAACAATGATAATAAACAGAAATAATTTTAAAAAAATCGTACTGATCCATATCGAACAGTTCTGTATCTTCCTAATTTTTTTTTATTTATTCACTTATTTTTTAATGCTATAGGAGCAGTGAAGGCTATATTCATTGCAAAAATAAATAAAACAAATAAAAAAATTAATTAAAAAATAAAATATTTTTTTAAATTCCATATTAGCAATAAAGGCTATTTATTAATGACAAAAAAAAAATTGTAATATGAGCAGTAAAGGCTATATGCTATATAGGGATGGGTACCGAGACTTGGTATTTAATCGGTCCCGGTGCTAAATTATGAAAGACCGGAGTATCGATAAGCTCTGACGTTAATGGTTCTGCTATCGGTACTGGATAAATTAAGAAAATACACATACATTTATTATTGTTATATAGACATTATTTTGCAAATTATATCTCTCCAAAGTCGCCAGCTGTTTATATTCTGCAATAATATTAGGACATTTGTCTGATGCATTTTTGCTATACGCAATTCAAAAGAGAGATCGCGCTCACGTGGAGGAGCTACAGAGCGCACAAGGTGAAAGCCCTGTTTAATTATGATGATGATAATTAAACATTCAAACATCTGCTTACACTTAAGGCCTGTGGCTGTGATAAAGGCAATTTTATTGTTGATTTCAGTTTTGGCTTTAAGATCATAAAAAGAAGATATGAGGTAAAGCTATTACAAAGTATCCGCGTTTTGTCTTGCGCAACTTTCCCTTCACAGCAGCGCACTAAAACCCAAACTTAACGTCAGAATAAGTACAATCGGTGATTGTTGCAAAATGCAGTCTTTACTGTTGCTAAAATTGTGGGTAGGGCTGGATAATAATGCAATGTCATTATGTATCGTGATATAATTTTTTTCATTAACGGTGATATGATTTTTAAACACATTTCCGATATTTCGATATACATTATTAGTGTTTCCCATACATTGATATATTTGAGGTGTTTGACTTAACTTGAATAAACATGAGCACTACACGTTTCAAAATCAAAACGCAGCGCGGGTGTTTTATATGAATGTATCTCTAAAGGGAACCCACTGTCTTCAGAAAAGTTTTGATGGCATTTTCATTTTATTTGATAAAGTATCGTTCATCAGCGATGTTGATTTGATTACAGCCATTACTGGGGAAACCGCTAGTTCTACCGCTCTCAAAGCGCCTCCTGCAGGCAGAGAATCAGTTTGCATTTTCAATAATAAACACGGTTTGTGTCTTGGACTTGAACAGCTGGGAGAAAATCCGATGCGTGTCAATATACTACATGCAGTCACCCTCTGAATATTGGGCCATCAAAAAAATGCAAAGAGAAAATAACTCAAAGCTCTTAATCTGAATAACTACTTTAATAAGCATTAATCTATCAATTGATACAGTGAAAACTATGCAGTGTTATTTTACTATTGGTTATTTTATTAGATTTCTTTAGTAGAATATACATATACATGTGCAGGCATTTTGCACACTGGTGCATTTACAAATTGATGTTTTATATTCATATCAATGATATTTAATTTACATTAAGCTCTTAATTTGTTTTGTTTATATGTACTGTATGTATATGTAGGGCCTACAATATGTATATAAACAAAAAGTACCGTTACCATTAAAGTACCGGATCGATAAGCAGTATCGGTAAGAGTAGTAATACCGTTAAAACCTTAACAACACCCATCCCTATATATGCATGGCAAATAAATAAACAAACAAATAAATAAATAAAATAAAAAATGCCATAAAAGCAGTAAAGGCTATATATTCATGGCAAATAAAGAAAGAAAACAAAGATAAAATAATTTTAGAAAATGCCATATGACCAGTAAAGTCTATATTCATGGCAAAAAGAATAAACAAATAATATATATATATATATATATATATATATATATATATATATATATATACATACATATATATATAAAAAATAAAAAAAAAATGCCATATGAGCAGTAAAGGCTATATTCATGGCAAAAATAATTCATGGCCTAATGGCTAGAGAGTCGGCCAGAGAGTCGGCCAGGCAGGAATTGTCGGTGGGGGGAGTGACTAACCAGCACTCTCTCCACCCTCAATACCACAACTGAGGTGAGACCCTTGAGCAAGGCACCGAACCCCCAACTGCTCCCCGGGCGCCTCAGCATTGGCTGCCCACTGCTCCGGGTGCGTGTTCACAGTGTGTGTTCACTGCTGTGTGTGCACTTGAATGGATTAAAATGCAGAGCACAAATTCCGAGTATGGGTCACCATACTTGGCCACACGTCACTTCACCAAAGGCTATATTCATGGCAAAAATAAAAGATAACATTTTTTAAAATGCCTTACCAGCTATAAAGGCCATGGCAAAAATGAAATACAAAATAATAAACAAAAAAGCCATATAAGCAGTAAATAAATATTAAATAAATACATTCATATTCTTTAGTTTAATATTTAAAATCAATTTTTAATCCTTCAAATACATACATATCAAAATACACCTAACAAAGCAGGATGTTTGTGCTACAAGGTAAACTTTTTTTTAAAGGAAACAATTCTGTGGAAATTCTGCGGGGTCTGCATTACTCTGAAACTGCAGCGCAACCGACCATTATCACCTCAGTTCTAAATACAACCTAAGAAACTGAAACCATGTCCTCCACATCCGGCCTTTAACATCCTCTTATCTGCTTTTTTTTTTACTCTTTTATTTAGGCCTGATTCTGCACCTGGCAGCTTCCCAGCTGCTTAGACACGCTTCAAAACACAGGTGGAGAAGCCATGAAATCCATGCATCGCCTTAATTCGTGACCGATAACAAAACAAACGCCTTCAAGCCTCTGATACAAGCTCCGATAACCCAAATCAGATAAAAGCAACTTTTGCATTTCAGCCTGCAAGGAAAACTGCACTATTGTTTCTGGGAATCGAGTGTGATTAATATAACCAAAGTGACAGGTTTAATAACGAAGTGAATACCTATTCACCTAATACTAATCTACCTAGGAATTTTCCAGTGTCTGTATGTTTAGTTAGGGCGAGACAAGGATAAGATTAAGTCACTTCTGCAGATCAGTGATTAAAGCCGTCGTCCATCTGCTGCTGATCAGCATCATGAGCAGAAGAGCTGCAGAACGGAGACTACAGGACATTCATAACGCTAAATGAGGAACCGAGAGCAAAATTTACATTACGTGGACTATCCTTTGCAGTCTGCAGGCTGGTGAAGCCAAGTTACGACATCTTAATGTCTTATATCTGACAGGACAACATTTGGCAGGAGGAACCAAGAAAGCCCCTACTGAAAATAAGCCTCTTGATGCTGACTGTTCATTTACTATAGGCTTCATTTCCTTATGTATGGGGACTATTTTAAGGGTTCGGAGGCCAATTTGTTGAATTTGTACTGGAGAACCTGCACTGGAAATTTTTTGGGTTATATGGCAAAGTTACGTGGCTTAACGTTATGAGAAAACTGGATTATGACACAGTTAAATGCTAGTGGTAAACCGATATATGGGCCAGGTTGACAAATTTGAGATAAGAATATTTGATTTCAATGTTTTTATTGAACAAATGAATGAATTCATTTATTTTAATTGTATAATAAATATATGTACACTACTGTTAAAAATCTGGGGTGTGCTAAAACTTTGAAATGTTTTAAAAGTCTCCTCTGCTCACCTAGGCTGCATTTATTTGATCAAAAATACAGTAAAAACATTATGAAATATTATTAGAATATAAAATAACTGTTTTCTATTTAAATGTACTTTAAAATGTCATTTATTCCCGTGATGCAAAGATGAATTTTCAGCCTCATTACTCTTCAGTGTCACATGATCCTTCAGAAATCACTTTAATATGCTGATTTGCTGCTCAAGAAACTTTATTATTATTAATATTGCAAACAGTTGTACTGATTGATATTTTTGTGGAAACTGTGAGACTTTTTTCAGGATTCTTTGATGAATAGAAAGTTTATTTGAAATAGAAATCTTTTGTAGCATTTTAAATGTCTTTGCTGTCATTTTTGGTCACTTTAATGCATCCTTGATTAATAAAAGTATTAATTTTTAAATTAAAATAAAAATCTTACTGACCCCAAACAAAAAAAGGGGATCAGACAATATTAACTGAATGTATTAGGCTACATTGTATATTTGTTTTCTCATTTTTCAAATTTATGAACAATTTATGGTAAATTATATCAGATATTTACAGTTATTTTTGCTAAAAAAAACAAACAAAAAAAACCAACAACTCTACAATTATATTTGGTTTAACTTTAAAATACTTCCAAAGTGTTCACTATTTAACAATAAATGAATGAAATAAAATATATATATATATATATATATATATATATATATAAACCCTGTTTCTATATATATATATATATATATATATATATATATATATAAACCCTGTTTCTCACAGGGTTAAACCCAGCACAATCTAATAAAACATGTTTCAGGCATAAAGGATTTTTACAAAAAAAAAAAAAAAAAAAGAACTTGCTGGTGGATCTTCTCCTAATATTAAAAAGTTGTGGGTGATACCAATACACCATGAAATAAATATAGCCTAAAGTGACACAAACAGTATTACATCAATTAAAACGTCTGATTCATTAAGAATGATGATCCTCAAGGCGCTACAAAGCTGCACCCGAGCAGCGAGCAGGCAAACAAGTAACAGCAACACAAGGAAAAGCTGAAAGCTCTCCAAAGCAAACACGAAACCAACGCTGAGCGCATCCCAGGAGGTCTTAGCTAGGCAGCAGAAACAGCACATTTTTTAAGCCTGCACATTTTCCAGGCAAACGTCCCTAACTTTGCCTCCAAGAGCAAAGAGCGGCTGCAACACAACAACAAAATGCTGAATCCACACGCACGAAACGACTGAAAACAGAAACCACAAGGACATTCTTCAAGGAGAAACAAACAGAAACTCGTCAGAGAGAAATGTGGTATGTTGCTCGTCTTCATCCTGTTAATAAGTTGAAAACATCCAGAAGCACTTTCGTATAAATATGCGCAAACTTTTACGTGGTATCAAATACTACGACATTCTGAAGTTTACAGTTTATGAATTATGAACATATTTATGATAAACTATATTATCCATCATAAAATGAATCAAGCACAAAAAGTAGCCATCAAACATCTTAAGAATGTAAATTTGGCCTGTCCCATTTTAGAGGTCTCAACATTGTGGACTGTATTAAAGCCGGTTCTGTAATCAGTGGTAAATTTCCATCGCTTTACTGACAAAATGCGCATTAAATATCGCATGTGATTTATCGTGCAGCCCTAGTAAATATTGTCTATTTTATATGAAACCAACATTTGGTGCCCAATTAGCTACAATTACTTGATGTTTGAAATTCAGTTTCAGACAAACAACTGAATCTGAATGAAAAGTACTTCATTTTAAAAACAACGAAACTTCACATCAAACTGCTTAAAATGTGATTTTGGTGAGGTCTTAACCTTCTTGATTGTACTTTAGTTAAAGTAACTTAAAGAAAAAACTAGAAACCAACATTGGGTTTCCAATAAGCTAGAATTACTTGAGATTTGGATTCAAGTTTCAGACCAATAACTGAATATGAATGAAAAAATGGTTTGTTTTAAATGCATCAAACTTCTTAAAATTCTGAATTTGGCCTGCCACACCAAGTCTTACTTTTTTGACTGTATTTAAGCCATTTAAATATGAAATAAACTAGAAACCATCATTTGATCCCAATTAGCTAGAATTACTTGATTTTTGCAATTCAGTTTCAGACAAACAACTGAATCTGAATGAAAAGTACTTCATTTTAAACATTAAAAGTAATTAAAATCATCAAATTGGCCTGTACCAAATCAGAGGCCTTTTTATTCTTTACTGTATTTAACAGTTAAAATCATCTAAATTAAGTAACCAACCAGAAACCAACAATTGTTTCCCGATTAGCTAGAATTACTTGAATTTTGAGTTTCAGGCAAACAACTAAATCTGAAGGAAAAGTACTTCATTTAAAAAAACCGAAACTTCTTAAAATTAGCGATTTTGTATTTTTATTTTATTTTATTTTGTAGAATGTTGGTAAACAAACATTTAACAGTAGCCTTTGACATCCATAACATATTACGGAAGTCAATGGCTACCAGCAAATTTTTGGTTACCAACATTCTTCAAAATATCTTCTGGAGTGCTCAAATAAAGAAAGAAACTCATACAGGTTTGAAACGGCATGAGGGTGAGTAAATAATGACCATTTTCATTTTTGAATAAAAATGAGTGAAGTATCCCCTTTATGTTAAAACCATTTGGTGCCCAATTAGCTACCTAGAATTACTTGATTTTTGAAATTCAGTTTCAGACAAACAACTGAATCTGAATGAAAAGTACTTAATTTTAAAAACACAGAAACTTCTTAAAATTGGTGATTTTGTATTTTTTATTTTATTTTGGAGAATGCTGGCAACTAAAACAGTTAACTGTAGCCTTTGACTTGCATAGCATATTTTCCCATACTATGGAAGTCAATGGCTACCATTAACTGTTTAGTTACCAAAATTCTTCAAAATATCTTTTATAGTGCTCAAATGAAGAAAGAAACTCATACAGGTTTGGAAAAGCATGAGGGTGAGTAATTAATTTTCATTCTTGAGTCAACCATCCCTTAAATTCAAATTATTTAGTTTATATGAAATAACTAAAAACCAGCATTTGGTGCCCAATTAGCTACTGGCTTTTGAATTTCGGTTTCAGACCAATCTGAATCTGAACCTCAGATAGCTACTATCACAAACTGCATTTGGGGCAGAAATAACAGGCTCTGTAAATCCTAATCCACCCTAAGCATCAAATGAGGTTAAAATTAGTGGGTTGAAATCCTGCAAAGCTATGTTCCTTAACAACATGATCAGTCATCAACAGCTTGTGTTGCACCACAGTCATCTTCAGTATGCAGAAGATTTTCACGATGACTCTCAGTCACAACACATGTGCCAGCATTCACACCACAGCAACTAAAGCTAACGTCAGGCATCAATTACATGATATTTGAGGCAAAAGATGCCCGAATTTAATCGCTTTCTCTTTCTATATCAGATATATTGATAGCGGCGTTTCTCAGTGCAGCGCATTCAGTGGCTCTGTTTGACTTTTCCCTTCAGTAACCTAAATATTTTCCTAACGTTATAAAGTATAAATGTAATGAGTCAAAATAACAGTTCACCTTCATAATTCACCACAATGTAATCATATTTAACCGTTTTTGGCAGTTCTGAATCATCTGACAGGCCGTTTATATTTTAACGCAGTAACACACAATGCCTCTGAATGCAAGCACACCATCATCATCAGCTTCTTCTTCTTCACTCACCCTCTTTTACGCCAGGCAGGTTGTTCTGATCAATACTAAAATCAGCCATGTCGTCGGCGCGTAATGTTTCTCTGGGATTTCTGAAGGTTATTGTTTGACAGACTGATGGTGGTTTCCGTCAGATAAATAAATCCCGATCGATGTCTTCGCTAATGTCGCTCTGATTGGTTTCTGTCGCCAGTCGAGGTTTCTGTCCGTCCCTCCCTCTGTACCCTCAGCAGATGAATATTGTGAGCTCACTCTCTCACTCACTCTCTCTCTCACACACACACACAAAACACGAAGGAAAAGCTGAGCTCTCTCTCTCTCTCTCTCTCTCTCTCTCTGTCTCTGTGTGTGTGTGTGTGTGTGTGTGTGTGTGTGTGTGTTTTCTACGGATGGCAGGGCGGGACATGCCACGCACGCACACGCTCACATTCTGGCAGTCAGAACCCAGTAAGGTAACACAGTAACACTTCCGCTGAAGCTCTGCGCAGTCCTCAAATTCTTTCAGAAGTACCTGAATGTCCTGTACATATTTAAAAAGACAGTTATGGTCGGTATTTAGGGTTAAATTTGAGGCCAATATAAACACTCTGAGATTGAATTCATTACTTTATCACTCGTTTGCTTTTGGAAAATGCAGCTACTTACTCTGATGTCAGGCTTCCACGATTTTAAAATGATTAAAATATTGTATAACTATAGGCTAATGTAAAATGTAAATATGTTACTATAAAAAGTTATTATTAAATATTAAAAATATAAACATATTTTTTATGGTAAATACAGAGTAACCAAGAGCGTATATTAATTGATGAATATTTATTTATTAATTTATTTATGTCATTTCTTATGGAAATTCTAAGAAGTATTCAAAGCTAAAATACCTCAAAGCTAAAATAACCCATAAAAAAACTCCTACAAATTTTGATAAATGATAAATCTAAAATGTAATTTATTTAAATTAATTATTTTAATTAATTTGTTAATTTATGTATATACAATTAGCTTTTTTTTTTGTTGAGTTTCTATCAAATGGAAAATACTTTAATTCCAAAGTTTTCCTTTGAAAACATCATTAAATATTTAGCACCAAAAATATTTAATGATGAATATAGAGTACAATATTTGATGAAATATTATTTATTATTTTTAAAGAAATTTAAAAATGATTGTAACTATATGTTGTTATTATTATGTCAACTATTTAATGATTGGCAGAACCTGAAAAAAGAAACAAATTAAAAGCTAAATATCTAACACATACAAAATAAACTTCAATATGAACTAAACTTATATATTGTTTTCACACAATGATATTGATCTGATTTTTTAATGCAGTTAGAGTTTCTATCAGATGGACAATGCCTTATACCTTACTTCCAAAATGTAAATAATAAAAGAAAATCTTTTAATTTTATATATATATATATATATATATATATATATATATATATATATATATATATATATTTTTTTTTTTTATTTTTTTTTTTTTTTTTTTTTTTTTTTTTTTTCTGGTAAATATGTAGTAGAGCAACTCAGTATAATAATTTAAGAATAATATGATTAAGCATTTTTTAAAGAAATATTTAATTATATATAAATATTTAATCAATGTTTTTGTAATCATTATGTCATTGATGTTACAGAAATTGTATAAAAGCTGTAATATAGAAAATAAAAACTCACAAAACTAAATATAATTTAAACACAATAGGTAATGACTGATAGAAATTGAAAAGGAAAAAAGTTAAAAGTTAATATTTTTAAAACATATAGAAAATGAAATGAACAAATATGAACTAAACTTAAATATTGTTTTAACACAATGATATGAATCTGATTTTTTTATGCAATTAGAGTTTCTATCAGATGGACAATGCCTTCCAAAGTTTAAATAATAAAAGAAAATAATTTATATATATATATATATATAATTAATTTTTTTTCCTGGTATTTAGCATTGTTTTTAAAGAAATATTTAGTTATATATAAATATTTAATAATAATTCTATTTGTAATTATTATGTCACTGAAATTGTAAAAAAAAAAAAAAAAAAAATTAATATAGAAAATAAAAACTCACAAAAAATAAATATTATTTTAACACAACAGGTCTGTTAATTATGGATATGGATCGCAATGTTTTTAAGCCTTTATCCAACTAGAGTTTCTATTTGATGTAAAAGCCACCATATGACATTATATCATCCATATGACATCCATCATCATACAGTCTCTTGTTATTCTAGGCATTAACTCGCATATACTTTTAGTTAAATTAAAAGAAGAATGCCAGGAACATTTTACCATCCACAGATGAATGATACCCCAGTAGTGCGGGTGATTTACTCTTGTCCTAACATACACCGCCGCTGATTGATTGCCCATCGCTGGCCCTGAAACCACGTCAGAACATCAGTCCCAGCTGTCACGCACCCTCTTTTAGATACAGAAGGTACACCGTCACACTTTTGATTTACAGCGATGACACATCCTCGCGTCTTCACGCCTGATTAAAAGTATCCCATCTGATGAGCCTCCAGCAGAAGAGCCTTTGGTCAGGCAGGAGCAAATACGCACCAGGATCCTTCCCTCAGTGCCATGGACAGACTATCCTCAGGACGTCTTCTTCCACGACTCACTTTTTTAATTCTGATTGGTGCTCTCAACGTTCATACAGGAAGCCTTGCAAGTCCAGGTGAGTACAAGCCACAAGTTTTTGATCAGAGAATTCATTTAAATCAGTCTCATTGTATCTTAATTGGCTGACTGTGAGCTGAATTGCATATTTCTATTTTCACAGTCAACCAGGTTTTCCATTCAAAGGATGATTCAGACATCCAGAACCAGATTTTGGCATTTCTTCTACGGAAAAACATCATGCCTGTGCAAGAAAAGGATGTAATAGGTAAATAAATGCATTTTATTTGTATGTTGCACAGATTGTCTTATTTCTAGCAAATGTATATACATTAAATAAATTAATAAGCATCTTAAAATTCACAAACCTGCATTTTTATGTTCTTTCTGAATCGCAGGACTTGAGCTGGCCAGAAAAATTGCAGAGCTACAGGAGGTATGTTTAATTTTGGTTGTGTGCAATTAATGTCATTAAATATACTTAAATATTTAATTTTTATTACATTTAAAAAATATATATATAATAAATAAAAAGAAAACAAAGAATAGAAAAAGAATAGAGCAAAATAGTGTTTTTAAGATTAGAATTAGAATAGAGAGTGCTAGAGTTAAAGGGTCAAATAAAGATGGAAGAGATGTGTTTTTAGCCGATTCTTGAAGATGGCTATTATTATGAAAGCTAATTGTCAGCTTGCTGTTTCAGCTTGCAGCCCTTCAAGAGGAGCTAAATGTAGAAAGAAAATTGGTGTCAAACGCAATAGAAAAAGAGAGATCGATGACCAGCAAAAGAGATGATGGTGAGTGTTACTTTTTTATGAACAGATTTGTTTGTCAATTGCGTAAATGCAGATGTAAATGCTTTCCGTTTTCTTTTTAGCCTGTTTCTGGAAATACTGTGTTTGAGGATCTAAAAGTGAAGAGCCAAGAGCAAGAAAATCTGCAAAATCATCTAATGCCTTAAGATGTGTCAAACAAGCAGAACTTTTTCAGATATGGAATTATATGTATTCATAATGTGTCATGATAATCATGATGGTTATAATGTACTCATGACTGTACTCTAACAAAAATGTATTTTATTTAAATGTCATATCAATAAAACATCAAGTGAAATTTATTACTCTTTCATCTCATTGTGCAAAAAGGATCTTGAGTTCATAATTAAACATATGAATGCATAATTTTACTATAATAATTTCAAAATAATCTCATATAGGCTAAAACTTGTCATCTGCCTTGAATGATAAAGATTGGCTTTTCAAGAGCTCTTGTCTCCCTCTAGTGTTAACACTTCGTAGAACATTATTAATGTCACACATACTAAAAGAATATTAACCGAAGACCTGACGGTAGCCATTGGAAGTCAGTGGAAGTCTATGGAATACTATGGAAGTCAATGGCTACCGCCAACTGATTGGTTACCAGCATTCTTCAAAATTCTTCTGTTCAACGTTTGGAACAACTTGAGGAACAAATACGATGACAGAATTTTCATTTTTGGGTGAACTATCCCTTTAAGGACACATATGAACATATGAAGACAGAGGATTATGGACATAAAATAATGCACAAAATGAATTAGAGACACAATTTAGGTAATGAAAAGAAATTACACATAGGAAAAGAAAGAAATGACACATGGTCCAACAAAAATAAGAAACATGTATTTTGAATTTATTTTAATACTGCCTATTTCAATAATAATAATAATAATAATAAAAAAAAATAATAATAAAAATTTTCAATAGGCATAGCTTTTAATGTCCCACTTTGCATTATTGAACACTCAGTAAACAGTTAAAAAGACCAAAAAAAAAAAAAAACCTCATCACAACGGATGCAGACTTCCATGTGGGCTTCACTGCAGAGTATGATAAGTGTCAAAAGGGAAGAGATATTTCCAAAGTATGGTTATTAAAAGCAGAATGCATCCATTTTAGCCAGACAGTCTTCAGTATCTGTTAGAGGTAAGTTCAACATCTCTACTTTATTTATTTGTTTTGGTAACTTAAAGGAATAGTTTGCCCAGAAACGAAAATCTCTCTAAATTCTAAATTTCCCAGAAATGTACTCACTCTTGTGCCAATCCAAACCTGAATGACTTTCTCTCTTCTGTGGAACATAAAAGAATATATTTTGGAAACTGTGTCTACTTCTGTCCATATAATAATAGTCAACTGGGTCCAATGTTGTTTTGGAGCCAGTGGACAAAAATGGACATAATTTAGTCCACTGAGTCCAATGCTGTTTTGGACTTAATGGACAAAAAACCAAAGAAGGAAGAAGGTCATACAGGTTTGGAACAACATGAGAGGGAGTAACCATTTTTGGGCAAACTATCTTTTTTATTGTACATGCTGCAATTTATTTTCCTAAAATGAAAACTTATCAGTTTATATAATGAAGAAGATTCTTATAATAACATATGGCTATATTTGTTCCCCAGTTTGAGAATATGTGGTTCACATTTGTTCTACTTCAACTTGTGCCTCAAATCACCCTCAGTGTTCGTTGTCCCAATCGGTGCGTTTGTGACATTAGGGGTTCTGCAAAATGCATTGGGGACATCACCGAAATACCTCCTCTCGACCCAACAACAACCTTCCTACTCTTGATAAATGACACAAACATAAAGATCCTCAAAGACAGAAGTTTCCAGCCGCTCTCTCTTCTGCTACGACTAATGATCACGCACAGCACTCTTGACACCATCCAACCAGAAGCCTTCCATGGTGCTCCACAGCTTCGGTCCATCAAACTCTCATCAAATCCGCTCTCTGTCTTCCCACCCAAGGTGTTTAGTGAGCAAAGAAACTTGGAGCAACTGCAGCTAGATGGTAACCAAATATCTTCCATTAGTTCATAACTCTTTGAGGCGATGGTCAACCTAACCGAGCTAAATCTGAGCAAGAACCGTATCTCCCAGCTGGATGCTGACGTCTTCCAGAGACTGACCAAGCTGATTTACCTAAACTTAGCTGATAACCAATTGAGGAAGCTCCCGAAGACCCTTTTCTACAACCTCCGGCAACTCAAATCATTGGTGCTCTCGTCCAACCATTTGGAGACTCTTGAAAGTGGTTCCATTGACCATTTAAGCAACCTGTTGGTGCTAATGCTACAGAAGAACCAGATCCGAGAGATTCCTCCATGTCTTTTCTGGCCCTTACCATCCCTGCTTACCCTCTTGATGTCTGGCAACCAACTCCGGTATATTCCAGCTGAGAGCTTCTACTACTTGCCCAACCTGACCAAGCTCACCCTCTACAAGAACCCCTTGATATCCCTACCTGACCAGCTGATGGGACACATGCCAAGACTCCAAGAGCTGTATCTTTACGAAACCAATCTATCCACTGTCCCATGGAACCTTTTTGCTAACATGACCAACCTATGGGCTCTCAATTTACACTTCAACAACAAGCTGACTTCCCTACCAAAGAACCTCTTCTGTTGCCTGCCCAACCTGAAGAAACTGTCCCTGAAGAACAATAACCTTCGGGAACTGGATGCGGAGCTCTTCTCAAAATTGATTAGCCTTCAAATTCTGATGCTTAATGAGAACAAGCTTGAGTCTCTCCCATCAGCAATCTTTCGCAACACCTGAAGACTAGAAATACTAGACCTGAACCACAACCATCTGAGGTATCTCCCAGGAGATGTTTTTGTACACGCAAGGGCATTAAAAGGTCTCTCTCTTAGTGGCAACAAATGGAATTGTGATTGTAGCATTATTGGTATTGCAGAATGGATTCGTGAAAACCCATATCGAATTAGCGACTCGGACAAAGGAGTAACATGCTATGAACCATACCGCTTAGAAAACCATCCGCTGCAAACTCTGACTTATGAAGAACTCCAATGTAGTGTTTTCCAGACAGCGTTTATGACTACAAGTGACACTACCACTGGACCTCCTGCGACACCAGCCCTGCAAACGTCTATGGCTACAAGCACAACAACAATAAATTCTTTAAATGCAACTACTTTTCCAACGACTGCTTCTCTACTTTCTTCTACACTTAAACCTATTTATGTGAAACAAGGCAATGGTAACAACATTGATCTGGTGTTCTACGATACAATTGTGCTGGATAATGGACCTGAAATTGTGCACAACAATCATTACAATGGCTGGGTGTACCTGTGGACTGTCCCATCGACGGGTCCCTACAGTGGCTTCATGATGGCTTTGTATATTGTTCTCTTGGTCATTGGTGTAGTCCTGATTGTGGCCAGCTTGTATGCTTTGTATCGGCTTCATAAAGTGATTTGGGTGTTAGGAAAAGTCACTATGGGGGACAATCAGAGAATAATGACTAGAAGAGTACCAAGCTTCAAAATCAAACTCTAGAGAAAGCTTAAAATCCTCTTCAGCTATTCTACAGTAAACTGTTACATGTTTTCACCTTATAGTGCATATTTTAATTAGTCTAATTCCACTCTCTATATATTTATGAGCTATATAAATGTCCGAGAGCACTAATCAAAAGCTTCAGCCTTGCATTTTTCATTACAAAACAAGTTCAGCAAAACAACTTATGTGACAAGTTTCAAATGTATAAAATAATTTATACAGCCTTTTACAATGAACCTTTTGTTTCTTTTCTCAATACACAAGTTTTCCTTTCTGCAGTTTCCACATTCCAGCGCTTTACATTCACAAAACTGATACAGACACACCCTTGGTAGTTGTTTGCAAAGTGTAAGACCAAATAAAATGTTTCTGTACTTTGAGAGTGGTTTCTTTGCCATGTATGCCACCTGGTGGTTAGAAAATATAGAGCAGAGGTTATATGGCAGAATATGCACACACTAACATATTATTATAATAATTATTATATTTCTTATTTATTTAAATAATTTATTAAAATACTAGTTTTCATTATATATTAAATTATATTAAAACTATTGTTAGATTAGGATACTCAAACTGCAAATCATTATTAAATATGTACAATGTCAACCTTAAATTTTTTTTTATTTTATTATTAGTATATATATATATATATATATATATATATTGTGGGGCGGGGGGGGCTTGGAGTGTATATTTTTGGATATTAAAATATTAACAATAACAATTGCTGCGATTCTTTTTATTGTCACTAGAGGCACAGAAATCACACATTTCACCTTTAAGTATGAGAACGAACCACTCAGTGAAGAGATGTGGCTGAACTCACGTTTGTACATTACTATTGCAGCATAGTTTAGCTTACACAGCAAACATGTACTAAGCACTGTTATCAAATTCTTAAATTCTTACCACTCCCACATGACTAACAATACGCCTCAATGAACGAGCCCAACACTGACGTTTGGTGTGACTCCGAAACTCAAAGAAAATGTTCACTGATAGGGTGTATGCTCGTCTGTGGGCGCGGTCCATCCGCCACTGAAGCGTGAAATCCTTAAGATCTCTTTTACAACATTAACAGGATGTTTCACATCTTTGAAAATGTTTCCAAAATGCTTCACATGTTTGAAACATCAGAACGACGACTCTCGTACATTACCAACTGGAAAATTGAAATAGGTGTCAAATTATGGTCATGTTCCATAGCCTCCCTGAAATTAAAAATACGTGGTAGTTTCACGTTCAGCCAAAAGAAAAGCTCAACCGTTGCGCTCCGGGTTACACGAGTTCGACTCCCGGCTCTAAAACCATCCGGATTCCGTTCAACTTTCCCAAAAAATAGGCCTATAGTATACAAACTGAGACACGTATTATGTCCGTCTTATTCAAGGCCTAAATGTTATTATACATAGCCTAATCTTCAACTGTCGTGTTGTCAAAGCAACAAGAAAACTATCTTAATATTATACGGATCAAATTCAAGAGTAAACTTGAAAACAGACCTGATATTGTGTTTTTATGCGTCACGGAGAACAGATGAAAGACTTCGTTATGTCAATGGCATCCAGAGATTTGTGTGAACATGTTCAAGTATGATAACATCCCACTCCATCTGCCTGACGACTCGACCGTATATACAGCCGTTAGATGGGAAAAGTCCGTCACAATCATGAAACATAGCGGATCATTCTGAATAAATATTTCCCGCCATCTCACGATGCCTAAAATGCTTTTCTCGAAGATTCGGATCTACGAGTTCAAGGACCTCATTCGGAACAAGAAACAACCAAAAACGTAAATGAATTTTACTCGTCTATCTGCATACAAACTTCTTGAATCGACTGAAAGATGGATATATACTTAAGTATTCATTTTAATTTCATAGACTGGACGTTCTGTTGAGCAGGAAAAAACAGAAAAACAATATCAGATGTGTTTTGATTCAGAAAAATACAGAAGACTCTCATTATCAGTAAGTTTTTAAATTGTTATATACATGTGTATAGAACCATCATCAGTTTATGGGACATGATGCATAAGCAGTCAATTTTAGGCCAGGCGTTACATGAATGTATAGGAAAAAATAGTTTTTGGCTTTACTAGTTCATTTTTAAAACTATTATGGCATGTCACACACACATCATTTAAATTTAAAATCATCAAAAGTATTTAAAAGTATTTTATATGACTATGGATGGTGGAAATATTGTATTTTAGGTGCTATTTTTTTTCTAATTTCCTCTTTAAGACTACAAGACCATGGGCCAAAGCTATCTGATCTGCTAGAAAACAGAGGTTAGTTCAACCACCAGCCACCTTTAATATATATAATTTATATGTGTTTAATTTTAGTATATAAAAACTTTATTCTTTTGCGAACAGACTACCTGGACGCCTTTCGTTCATTTCTCCGGTCTGAGTTTAGTGCGGAGAACATTGAATTTTGGCTTGCCTGCAGGGAATATAAGCAGATGACTTCATCTGGCAAACTCTCTAACAAAGCAGCAGATATCTACAAAGAGTTTCTCCATCCCATGGCTCAAAAAGAGGTCAGTATGTGCATTCAGTAAAGCATTAAATAGAGTTAGGCCTTTCTAAACAGTTACAGTACATTGCAATGCACAGAAATGCCAATGCATCATAATAATGTTTATTAATAGGGGGGGGGGGGGGGGGTGTAGATTATTTGGAATGGTAACTAAAAAGCAGTAGGTTCAAATCCCAGAGTTTCTCCAAAAATAAATATGCACTTGCAAGTTGCATATGAACTTAGATGACATTTTAAAAAGCATTAATAATGGTCGAAAGACAAACAAACCAGAATTTTTGCATTTGCCATTTGATTAACAAACTAAACACCATTGAAATGAAAATGTTACTATAGAAATATACAGGTGCTTCAGTTATCTTCCATGGATGTAAATATTGCAATTTTGCAGGTCAACATCGACCATCACACTCGTGAGAAGATCAAGAGTTCCTTGGTGAAGCCTGACCTCACTTGTTTTGATGAAGCCGAGATGCATATATACAGACTGATGGAGGAAGACTCCTGCCCACGGTTCCTCAAATCTGAGGCCTATCAGAACCTGAGGAATGCAGCCAGGAACCCAATGTAGACCAGTCAATAACAACTAATTCACTGGAAAAATGTTTCTTAATGAGCCGGTGTACAGAAAGAGGACATATGCACGTGGTTTAGAGGAAATGACAGAGGAGAACAGAAAGTATGTGGTGTGCAGAGGCTCAGCTTCATTGGTTTGAGTGATAAGATGAATGAGAAAAATAAAAGTGTCACCATTACAGGAAATGATCAAGAATGAAGGTACATTAAACGGTTTCCACTGTTATTTGAGAGATGGGCTGGATCGTTCTGTGAAATGGGTGAATATTCTATAAATGTTGGTCTTGAAAGTAGATTTCGGTTAGATTGTATCAGACACATGTGTTTAAGCATTGAGAAATTGCTTTATGAGAATTTTATGAGAAACTACATAGGCCCAGTTACAGCATTTAAACATTCACTTTATGTTAAACATTCATAAAAATAAAAAAAATAAAAAAAATCTGAAAGAAAAGGGTTGACTTTTACAGTTCAATTTGACATACAACAACATGCAACTACAAGGATCTCATTAAAAAGACATTTTAATGCTGTTATTTCCGCAAATATTAAAGGGATAGTTCACTTTGAAATTAAAATTTGATATCTATCAGCTTACCCCAAGGGCATCCAAGATGTAGGTGTCTTTTTTTCTTCAGTAGATCCAATTTTAATATTTTTAGGTCAAACCGTTCTAGTCTGTCAGTCATATAATGGCAGGTATAGGTCACTGTCTCTATAAGAGGGAAAAAGAACATGCACAGAGAAGTCCAAATTAAACAATTCTCCACCGTAACTACACATTGATGGCCTAAGACACGAAACGAGCGGTTTGTGTGAGAAAACGAAAAGTATTTATATCGTTTTTTACCTCTTGTACACAACCATGTCCAAGTGATCTGAGTGCGCGTACCATCTGGTGTGTGTGACGGGGTGCGCGCGGGCCTCAGTTTAGTTCATAATGCTGGAAAGCGCTGGGTGACCCCATGCCGCCACAGTAGCCAGCCCCGCGCCCCCAGCAGTTCGCCCGCACCGCCCGCCCGCCCGTTCACGCGCCCGCACGTTGCTGCCCGCACATACATGGCGCGCGCGCGTACCTACGCAGCGCGCGCAGCAGCAACGCGGCATGCGCACTTGTTGCTAAGCAAGCTATGTTCGCCATGCCTGCTCCGCTCTTGCCCACCGCCCGCGCGCTCTGGCTTAGTCTGCGCAAGCGCTGGAAAGCGCCGGAAGTGATCTCTCGCGCGAATACGTCACTCATTGTTTACACAGAACAGAGATTGTAGGTAAGACGGCTAATAAAAATGGTACTAACTTGCGCTTATCCGGGATGTTTAAACCGACGTAAAAGTAAACAAGTACGTTTGCTCGCGCGAACTCATCCGGGAGTGGTGAGTTTTCATGCATTCCCAATTTATGAGCCTGCTCGCTTGAAGTTATGGTTGATTGCTCTTTCCGGCGCTTGCGCAGACTAAGCCAGAGCGCGCGCACACACGTCACACACCTGATGCGTGCACGCACTCAGATCACTTGGACATGGTTGTGTACAAGAGGTAAAAAACGATATAAATACTGTTTGTTTTCTCACACAAACCGCTCGTTTCGTGTCTTAGGCCATCAATGTGTAGTTACGATGGGGAATTGTTTAATTTGGATTTCTCTGTGCATGTTCTTTTTCCCTCTTATAGAGACAGTGACCTATACCTGCCATTATATGACTGACAGACTAGAATGGTTTGACCTAAAAATATCAAAATTGGATCTACTGAAGAAAAAAAGACACCTACATCTTGGATGCCCTTGGGGTAAGCTGACAGATATCAAATTTTAATTTCAAAGTGAACTATCCCTTTAAGGAAGGAAAAAAAAGAGTTGACAAAATCTTCTACTAAAAAAATGTGATATTAAAAAAGGAGATATTAACCCAAATACATCCTCATGACTACAAGAAAAAAAATTACTAGATTTTGGATTTGGTGTTTAAGATTTTTTTTTTAACTTATGGAATATCTCATTACTAAAACAGGGAAGATAAGATGGTAACAGGTTTGACGCATAACCTAAAGTCAACTATATATACATATATAAATGACTGGATTTTTCTTTAAGAAAATTCTTTGAAATTAATGGAATAGTTCATTAATAAAACAGGGAAAATACCATGGTAACAGGGTTGACACATAACCTAAAGTCAACTATATATATATATATATATATGTGTGTGTGTGTGTGTGTGTATGTATGTATGTATGTATGTATTACTGGATTCTCCTTTAAGAAAATTCTTTGAAATTAATGAAATAGTCCATTAATAAAACAGGGAAAATATGATGATAACAGGGTTGACACATAACTGTATAACCTAAAGTCAACTGTATATACATATATAAATTACTGGATTTTCTTTTAAGAAAATTCTATCTATCTATCTATCTATCTATCTATCTAGCTCTGGATTTTTCTTTGTGTTAATGAAAATTCTGTGGAATATTTAATTTATGGAAAACCTTAATGTATATTTCTTGTCAGATTTTAATTGTAATTAGAAATCTAATGAGAAAAGTGAGTTCAAATTGAAATCTCTGGATTTTTCTTCCTAGAAAAAAAAAAAAAAAATAGAAGCAACAACATTAAAGGGCACCTATTATGCCTCTTTTTACAAGATGTAATATTGGCCTTGGGTGTCCTCAGAATGTGTCTGTGAAGTTTCAGCCCAAAATACCCCACAGATCATTTATTATAACAGCTGGAAAAGAGCTGTTTTAGAGTGCATGGCTTTAAATGCAAATGAGCTGCATATTCCCACCCTGTCTCCAGAAGAGGGCATCGCATATATGTGTCTCTGCATTGCATATCTACAGCAATAAACAGCCGGTAGAAGCAACATAACTGAAAGCGAGAGCACCAGTGTTCAGCCGTACATATGAGAAGCCAAATGCACTGAAAGTGGGACGAAACAGCGCCGCTCTGAACTGTCATCGGTGCAGATCAATGGGCCGAGCTGCGCGACCGCACTACTGAAAGAATCTCGCGCTATAAACAGTGCAAACTAATCTCACAAGCACGGCGCTGATCAGTTAAAAAATACTACATGTACGCACACAAATACGGTTAAAACGCTAAGCACTATAACGATATGACATTCACAGAGGAGTCTGGAGTGATTTATGGTAGATTTTGAGCCGAAATTACCTTGAAAAATGAAAGTATTCCACAGCGTCCTCAGCAGCTCAGATGTTGGGAGAAAATGAAGACTCTTATGTTCAGTCTTACATCCAAACACAGAGCACCGGGATTGCGTGCGAGACATTGTTGATGTTACATCAACAATGTCGGAGAAAATGAAGGACAGCGTAACCGCAAAGCAGGGCTGCCAATCAATCCCCGTGGCCCTGCCCTCCGAAATGTGACGTCACACTGCGGTGAGAATCAAAACAGCTTGTCTAGTGAGACTGACTTGGCTTAAAGGGGATTAAAAAATGAGGAGTGGGTGGATTTTTATTATTGTAGGGTGGTTGTGTTCACACACTGCCAACACACATTTATGTCCAAAGTGGATTTTGCATAATAGGTGCCCTTTAATAGACATCTTTATCTGTTCTCCATTTAATCTCACTATACTGACTATATGAAACAAAAATGCCTTATTTAAAAAACATTTACTTTACTTATATATAAAATTCATGTTTCTTTTTTACAATGGATTTTTTTCTGGCATTCAATATTTCCAATCTGTCCAAAGAGTGAGTGAACGTCATGCCATCTTTATGATTACAACACACAAACATACAGTGAACTGACTTAGAAAGTCTGTGGACAATGACTAATTATGAGCAGAAAACCAGCTCTAAGAAGACAGTTTTCCATAGTCTGTGAGGAACTGTGTTTTGGTCACATGTCCGACCCGAGCTAATTGATGCAGAGACGAGCCTTAAGCGAGAAATGTTGCCATAAAATACAATAATAATCCATGTCAGCTCTTGACCCCACTGTGACAGTGACTTACTTCCTGAGATTCATAGCTTAAAAAGGCAATTCAGAGCTTCTAAGAATAACTATGTTTGATTAACCTAAAATTCCACCAACACAGTGAATGTCAACGGTCGTCTGATGCATGCTAGACATCCCTCAGCGTATGTCCTTCTTGGGGAAGGTAATTCTACAATAAAGACACCACTGTTTTAAGACCACTGGAAATATCTATCCACGTCAGATTGAAAAAAAAAATACTATGTTTATTTGATTAAGATGCTTTTCATTATAAAAATATTACTGGATGCACATTATTTGATTTTCCTTGGGGATTTTTCACAGAAGATTTTCATTTGGTCATTAAAATATGATTCTGATGATATAAATACAACAACAAAAAAATGTTATTGCTCTTTCAAAGCTCAGGAGACCTAATGGATTTCTCAGTTATGTTTAATTTAGGTGTCAACTTTGTCTCAGATGCTTCTCATTACTGGAGAGAAATAAAAACGGAACTACAATAAGAATTCAAAAATGAATGATAATTAATTTATTTTACTATATTATAATTATTTAAACTTCAAATTTAAGAACATAAACAGAAGTCTGCATTTATCATCCATTTAATCTCACTACTGTCTAAGAAAAAAAAAAAAAACATGTTTTATATACTTAAATTGAGCGTGTAAGTAAATGTGTAAGTAAATGAATGTTTTGGACACTATCTGCTGCAGAGGGACCAACGTCTTTTAATAAAACACAATGTACTGTACAACTAATTCAATGATACGTTATTTGATTTTTCCCATACATTTGTTTCCCATCTCAACGCAACACATATGTTGCCACTCAGAAGTGAGGCTGATGGGAAATCATGTGGTAACACGGACATAAGGAAATGAATTAACAAAGGCGACCGTTAAAAGGAAGCTCCCATCATGCAACTGTACAGCGGATGCACCAATTATTGATGAAACGTTTCACCAATCTGTAAGTTACCCGGTTTCAGCCTGCGGATGAACACACTGACCAATCCCTCGCACAATCTGCCCATCATCAGCTGCCAAATACACAGTCACCATGGCAACTAAAAGGAAATGAGTAATGTTCTGAGGCGCTGACATTGCCCGAGGTACAAAATTGCTCAATTGCGCACAATGGAGAAAATGACAGTGTTACAGTATGAGATAGAGTGCGCCAGTCAGGTGACTTTGAGGATGTCTACACACGCTGTCACTAACACACGGTGTCAAAAGTGAACGCTTGACTGCCTATATCCATTTTTGGATAAACTTATGGAGACAAAACCCAAAGTCACTTATTATGGATTAATACACATTATAAAAACACAGAGAAGGGTCTATTTAAAGGGTTCTTGGTTATGAGTGACTATGATAAAGAAAAAATCTTTTAAAAAATCTAGTTCAATATGCAAAATGTCAAGTTCTTAGAACTGTACTTTTTTATTCATGTTGGTTTCAAACATGAATATAAAACTTTTATACAATTTCTAAGTAACGCTTTAATTTGATGACTTTAAAAATGTCATGTGGTGTAACACATCATAATCATTGTTTTCTAAAAAGCTTTTAATGTTTAGTATAAGATTTGACCAACACAAGCGTAAAATATTAATTTTCAGCATTTTTTCATTAAAAAAGTTTGATTTAAATAATTCAATGAATTATTTATACACAAACATCATTGTTTTTTACTGTTGTTGAGTTGCACCAAATTGCATTTGGTATTGACCTTTTAAATACAGTCAAGGAACTGTATAATGCGCTTTTTTCATGCATGTTGGTTGCACCACATGACTGTGATATGATGAACAATGGTTTTTAAAAAATGAGCAGTCTTATTGATTTTTGTTTTCATTTAATTATATTGTTTTCCATTCATTTTTAATTCACAGATATCTGAATGTGTGTGTGTGTGTGTGTGTGTGTGTGTGTGGAGTTGCACCACATGGCATTTTACAATATGAACTAATTTTGGCTTGTCAAAAAAAGATTCAATTCAGATTCAACAGTCACGAGGCTCTGAAGTGGTTTATGATATCATATGCTTTTTTCATGCATGTTGGTTGCACCACATGACTTTGATTTATTACATTTAAAATAGTTATTAAATATATTTTTCAGTGTAAAATGTATTTTTATAAATATCATGAATTGCTAACTTATCATTATGTTTTTGTGGAGTTGCACCACATGACATTTTTCAACCTGAACTGACCTTCCCTGCATGTTGGTTGCACTATATGACTTTAATTTGATGACAAAAGTGAACCCCCCCCCCCCCTACAAATATGGAAAAAGTAAAAAAAAATGTTTTTTTAAATGTAAATTTAAAAATATTATTAATTCCTAAATATGACTTTTTTGTGGAGTTGCACCATATCACATTTTACAACCTGAACTAATCTGATATTTTCCAAGATGTACTGACTTTCACACACAGTCATGAGGGTCTACATGCATGTTGGTTGCACCACATGACAACAACAACAACAAAAAAACTTTTTTGTTAACAAATATTATGAAATAATTCATAAATATGAGGGTCTATAATGCATGTTGACTGCACCACACGACTTTTATTTGACAAACCAAAGTTTAATAAATATTAATAAGCAGTTTTGTTAAATTGCTTAAAAAAATAGCAAAACATTATTTTAATCAGTTGGATCAGCAAAGAACCATCTTCTCCGTTTTCTAGAGTTTCATTATAGGTTCTTCCAATCAGCATGTTAGTTCTTTAAAACAAAGCAGAAAAACCAAAGACCTTGCAGAACGTCAGCACTTGCCCTCTGACATCAGGCAGTAAAACTCTTTTGGTTCTAATCGTAACTTTAATTTTCAGCGCAGGTGAAGCTAGTTACTCATTATCTATATGTTTGCAAAAGGATTCCTTTGTGTAACTTCTTCAATGCTAATAAAACACAAAGCAAAGAGTGATGAAACAGCCTAACCATCTCATTTGACTCTTATTTCCATCCGTGCTCCATTACAGTTTGGCCCTGTTTACGTCTGTAGATTACTGAAAAACCCAAAACATGCAAAGCTGTAATTTGCTTATCGGCTATTTTAGCAAGGTACATGTGTATTTACATGTCTAAAAATATGGAGAAACAGGCAATGCTTTTCGCACACGAGCGGCCGGGGAGGAGGGGGAGGGTTCGACGGGGCTTCCTCTTTGTGGTCCCTGTTGGTGACACGAGCCCTTAGCAACCATCGCAGGGCATAAAAAGCAGAGCCGGATACGCAGAAGGGAAACCTGTAGAGCACCAAGTGCAGCATGATCACTAGCAGGAGCGCACGGCTGTGGATTCTTGGGCAATAAGTCCTCGCTCTACCATGCCTGGCCTAATCCCACAACATCCCCCAACGAATTTCAACATGGACAGAGATGACTGCAGGAGAAACAAGACCTTGTAAGTGTGATCTTCAGGCATTTGCACTCAGCTATCAGCAAAAGGGAATCTATTGTGAGTCCCAGCATGCTTTAGCCTAGGTTTGCATGTGTGAAGCGTAAAATGCCGACAACAAAGCTCACTTTCTCTCCATAGAGGAAAGAACCTCATGTGCCGACTAAAGTGTATGTTCACCAGTTCATCTGCTCCTGAGAGGTAAGGAAAAAGCAACACACATAAGGACAACAGGTCAAATTATTCAACAGTTCAAACAAGAGTTATTGCTTCTAATCCAGTTATGGTCAACTAATCAAACCCGTCTGATCTCAGCAGGCTAAGTTTAGAAGACACCCAACAATGGTCCCAGTCTCTGGAGCGACTCCTTGGTTCCAAATGTAAGTCTTTTTCAAAGCTATTTCTGGCATTGGTTTGCCGAAGCCAGAGTCAACTAAAACATGAGTAAATTAAAGAGGTGCTGGTTTACATTCGCGCTGTGTTTTGACGCGCACCCGCATTCGATTCCCTCCAGATGGCCTGGCCACATTCCGCACCTTTCTGAAATCAGAGTTCAGCGACGAGAACATCGAATTCTGGTTGACATGTGAGGACTACAAGAAGATAACGTCGTCCTATAAGATGAGCTCGAAGGCGAGGAAAATCTTCGAGCAATTTGTCGAAGCAGAGTCTCCGAAAGAGGTACAGGACACACCACATGACACCATGTCGCTATATAAATCAATGAGGTTACACTAGAAGTGTCTGTTGTGTCATGATACTCTTTTATTTTCTCCATTTGTATGAAAAGAATTTTATATGTTTTATATTTCAATAACGTCAGACAGTTTCTGTTTAATAACGCTAAATCATCTTTATCTAACAATATATAATATATACACAGCAGCAATATATTATATAATATAAAAATATTTAATTATTATAAATAATTATTGAAAATAATTATATTTGTAATGGATTTGTATGTATATATAGGAGTAATATAATATAATAATATAACAATATAATATAATAATCATTAATCAATCAATTAATCATTCATTATAAATTCATTTATATTGGCTTTATATGTATATTCAGTAGCAATACAATTTAATATAAATAATAAATTATTTTAAAATATTTATCATAATAATATAATCAAAATAGTAATTAATCATTCCTTTTAAGTACATTTGTATTGATTTTTTTTAATGTATATACAGTAGTAATGTAATATAATTATCATTCATTACATACAAGTCAATTTGTAATGGATTTATACACTATAATATATTAATTGAAAAAAAAAACATTTGTATTAGAATTGTATGCGTATAAAGGATTAATATAATATAATATAATAATTAAAATGAATAATTAATCATTCATTATAAATATATTTATATTGACTATATGTATATACAATACATTATTAAAACTTATTTATCATAAATAATACAATAAAATATTTAATGATTCATTCAAGTACATTTGTATTGAATTTGTATGCATATACAGTAGTAATGTTATATAATTATCATTAATTATATACAAGTCGATTTGTATTGGATTTGTACATAATATAATATAATAATTATGAATAGATTGCTGAAGTCTACAGTAGAGATGAGTTTACAGTTGACTGGTTCACACTTAACTTGGACAGATTACGGGGCCAATAACTGTCAGGGGCCCTCAGCAGAGGAGCCTGACCCCTGGAAAAAGGCCATGGCAGATCTAAAACAAATGTATAAACAGAAGAACAACATTTGTTTGTAAAATTAACTTAAGGAATTAGCAAAGTATTATCTGATACTGGCCTCTTCACAGCACAAACTATGGCTTCTGAATATGTTAATGTTGCATTGTTGTATACTAGACATGGTACATCCTTGCTCTTTTATTTTCCCACAATTACGACTTAATTTTGCATATTTCCAATGTAATTTCTCGTTATTTGGACAGTACGTCTCACAATCGGTCACTTCCAGTGTAGACATGGTGTCAATGGCTCTCATTTGCATCGCAGATAAATATCGACTATCACACACGGGAGGAGATCAAGAGGAAAGTGAAGAGTCCGACACCGCAGTGTTTCGACGAGGCTCAGAAGATCGTTTACGGACTGATGGAACGCGACTCTTACCCCAGATTTCTACGGTCTGAGATGTACAAGACCCTTCTTGAGTCCCTCACTGCAGATGATGCTCAAAGATGACTCAATGGATATATCACACCAAAGCTAAAACTGGAACGGTCTGGTCTTGTGTGTAGGACCAGAACCCCAAAGCTTGCGCCCCTGATGTGTGGATCAGACCCCAAAAGACCTCTGAGACTAGAGGAAGACAATATGGCGCAATGGTTGGGAACGCGCCATTGATATCAAAGTCCAACATGTTACTGAGTGCTTCTTAATTGAGGGTGCTTCCTGTGTAGATAAGGATGCAGCTCCTACAACCCCTTCCGGTGGTTTCTGAAGCTACAGTGTGGGGACAACACTATTTTCTTTTCCTGGTACTTCCAGAGGATCTTTAAGAACTGCTTTACCTACAATGACTTTAGTAACGAAAAGCTACCTCAGCCAATTGGCTGAGTTGGTTTGGACACTTTTGTGAGAGGAACTTGACATATCCTATTTCAACATCGGTGCCATGTTGCCACACTGATGTATGACATTAAAGAAAGTGTGACTTTATTACCTACTTGAGAGGTCAAGTTAAATAAAATAAAAAATAAATAAAATATATATAATATAAGAACAGTTGTAGCATGTGTGCCACACACAAAAACTGTAGGCATTACTTGTAATGTTATAAAGTTTAATTTAAATAATGTTTTTTATTTATTAGCCACAGCCACTGGTTGGATGTTGACTTTTGTTCTGTCCACTGTCATTTTTGAGGACAATAAAATAAAGATTAGCACTGTTGAACCTCTGACTGTGTTTTCCTTTTTGTCTTTGGTTTGCTTCATAGTGAAGGCCTTTACTTTTCTTTTGTGAATTAGTGAAAAACTTAAAAAAATAAAAAATAAATTAAAAAATCAATCATCTGGCCCTCAGATTTATATCAAAAACAAGCAAAAATATTTTTTATATTTTATATTATGCCTTGCTTGCAGTAAAATAACCTATTTAGTCTTTTAGAGATTTTAAGTTTTTTTGCCAAGAAGATGATTAATGACTTTTCTGTTCTAGCCGATAACCAATAAATGACCGATAATATTTCCATAAAAAGTTAAAATGCATTAAAATGTTAAACCATTGCCATAAGCTTCCATTTTCCCTTAAGTTTTTGCTATCCAAATCTTATACTATATGGAAACACTTGAATACACAATATCGCGACCAATACCGATAAATACCGATAAAAAAACAAACGAACAACATGGTGTCAATATATTGTGAATTCCCACTGAAATGTCTTATCTTGTGCAGTTTTGTCTCTCAAGTTAATTCATCTTGTTTGAAGGATGTTGCATTCACTGGAATCCCTTTGGCCAACAGGTCCCATGACTACATAGTGAAACACTTACCTTTGAAACAGGAACAGATGAGTTTCAGTTCCCACAGAACAGGGAATTAAGAAAGAAAGACTTCATAAGCTTCAGAGAAGTGTGCATTGCAGCGGCTGCTGAAAAGTCATGAGATCTTGCAACTCGCACATTTCTGCTATTGCATGTCTAATGTTGCTAACCTAGTTTATGACGCAAGCCTTCCTCTATGAGACTTGCCATTTAGTGGACACTTCACACTAATTGCAGGGACTGTCCCACTGGAGAAACTTGAATGTGTTGGTCAAGGGCACATGGGTAACAAAGCAGAACTGTGACCGGGAAAACTGACTCCTTTTAGGGACTTAAGTCTTTAGCCATTTGTTTCATGGTTTCTCGCGCAGAACGCTAATACCTAATTTAGTTTGTAATGAATTTTAAAAGCTTTAAACATAGAGTCGTTCAGTCATAACCTCAATTTATACCCAAGCTGGAATGCTAATTCGAAGTGTCTAAGAAGGAAGATTTCCCAGAGATTTGGATATGTTAGAACATGTTTGATTTATTAGCCTATTAGCATCTTGTGTTTACAAAGCACATGGCGGTGTTGTGTGTAAATTATGTTGTAGTACATAACATGAATGTCTGTTTTGGCAATGCTAATCACAGACAATGTTAGTTAGTTCTGTTTTACTAGGTTTTTGAACAAAGCTAATAGTTAACATAAAACTGTTGTTTAAAGATGACCAAAAGAGTGTTGCAATAGGTGAAAACCACTACAAACCAGAAGACTTCCAAAGATTAGCCTATTAGCTACTAAGTTGGACATACTAAAACATGGTTGATTTGCTTTCAATTTATGCATAGGCTATTAGATTGTTAGCATGCTAATATCATGAGTTTGCAAAGCACACATTAGGTTTGTGTGTAATTTATGTTAAACATAACATGAAAGTCTGTTCAAGAAATGCTAATAACAGACATGAATAAAAAAAAATTTAATTGTGTTTTAGGACAAACTGACAGCTGACAGAGCTAATAACAGCTAGCATAACATTTTGTTCAAAGATGACCAAAAGAGTTTTGCAAGGGGTGAAAACCACTACAAACTTGGTCATAAGATTCCAGAGATTAACTTAGCTAGCAAGTTGGACATGCTAGAACATGGCTGCTTTATTAATTTCAGTTTGTGAATAGTAGCTTGTTTGCCTGTTAGCATCTTGTATTTACAAAGCACACAGCGGTTTTGTGTGTAATTTATGTTCAAAGATGATCAAAAGAGTTTTGCAAGGGGTGAAAACCACTACAAACTTGGTCATAAGATTCCAGAGATGAACTTAGGATAACAAACAGACATGACTAAAAAAATGTTAATTGTGTTTTAGGACAATCTAGACAGCTGAAGGTTTGCACTTTGCTACATTTTTTAATACAGCTAGCATAATAATAGCTAATAGCTAGCATAAAACTTTGCTCAAAGCTGACCAAAAGAGTTTAGCAAAAGGTGAAAACCACTGCAAACCTGGTCAGAAGACTCCCAGTCACTCACTTTTTAGCCAGCAAGTTGGACATGCTGAAGAGTAGTTCATTTATTGTTTTTAATTCCTGAATATTAGATTGTTAGCCTGCTAACATCTTACGTTTACATAGAACACAGCAGTTTTGTGCGTAATTTATGTAGTAGAACATAACATGAAAATTTGCTCAATTCTAATCACAGACATGACTTAAAAAAATGTTAATTGTGTTTTAGGACAAACTGGGCAGCTCCACCTTTGCTACGTTTTTGAAAAGAGCTAATAGCTAGCATAAAACTTTGTTCAAAGATGACCAAATGAGTTTTGCTAATGGTGAAAACTACTACAAATCTTATCAGAAGACTTCCAGACACTCACTTTTAGCAAGCAAGTTGGACATGAGTGGTTGATTTATTCCTTTCAATTCATGAATATTAGATTGTTAGCCTGCTAACATCTTATGTTTACATGGGACAAAATGCTTTTGTGTGTAATTTATGTAGTAGAACATAACATGAAAGTTTGTTGAAGTAATGCTAATCACAGACATGACTTAAAAAAAGTTAATTAAGTAGGACAAACTGGACAGCTGAACATTTGTACTTTGCTAAATTTTGGACAAAGCTAATAACTAGCATAAAACAATTCAAAGTCAACCAAAAGAGCTTCACGAGGGGTGAAAACTACTACAAACCTGGACAGAAGATGTCTAGAGGTTAACCTATTAGCTAGCAAGTTGGATATGCTAGAACACAGTTGATTTATTGCTTTCAGTTCACAAATAGTAGTTTGTTAGACTCTTAGCATCTTGTGTTTACAAAAGCACACAGCAGTTTTGTGTCTAATTTATGTTGTAGAACATTATAGTCTGTTCAAGCTATGCTAATCACAGACATAACTACAATTCAGTAGAACAAACTGGACAGATTAACTTTTGTACTTTTACTTCTTGTCTTTAACTTCTCGCACACACACATAAACTATAAAGCATGAAGGTTATTTCAAGTTCACCAAACAAACTGCCTCTTTTATGTCAAAAACATTGTGCACCCTCACCAAAAACAGTGCTCTTGTTTTCAAGCTAAGGTACTTTTGGAGTCCCCCATGAGTACAGCACATGTGTCATTGCTGGGAAATTCCTTGTGCGTAAAGCTTTTGGACTATCGTCTATTCAAATGGAAACTTGGCAACAATCTCGCTGCGAACCACTTAAGAAGCTCACTGATATTTACAGTCTGAACACCATAACAGATGATAAGTCTTTTAAAAACACTGAGTCTGACATCTGCAATGCTGGACGATATGGATGGGGTCATAAAAATGGGCTTTATATGGAGCAGTCGCAGCGAGTCCATTTGGTAGGCCTCCTAGCGTGTCTTTTTCCCAAAAAACGCTTACCTTCTGATCGGCTGAGGTTTACTAAAAAACCTGCCTGAACAGCAGATATTCATCTGTACAATGACAGTATGACATAACAAATAGGAAGTGGTCAAAGCTCATTGTGTTGCAAAAAGATATTATTCATGCAAAGATGTGGAAAATGTGGAAAGATACCATTGAAGGTCGATTCTTTTGAATTGGGTCGGAAAGCGATGACCTGGCAACGACCTTAGCGACCACATCGCACGAGAAAGTTTTCTGTGAAATGTCAAAACTTCAGTTCTTTGTTAGTGTATCACTTCTGTAAGTGCATGGAAACTTCAACTTGTCCTTTTTTAATGATGCCATGTCTATGCAAAGCTCTTTTCCATATCCTCTTTAGCACTGTATAAAACCTTGCTGCTAATCACGTACACATATCTATATTTGCATCTCATTGACTAAATGAATGGAAACATGCATAGTTCTCATGCCACACTGGTGACAGGAACAAACCGCTCTATTTGTGCTGTTCAGGGATGTGTTCTCTTTCCAGCAGCTATGGATGAAAACCAGTATTTCATGTTCAAACTGAATAGGATCAGGTGAATTACACAGAGTGTATCATGACTATGACAAATGCATGTTTCATTACTGAAAAGCTTCAGACTTTTTTTTTTTTTCCATCTGTGTTCTATTTTGAAACAAATGCATGAGGGTTTGGAGATAAGATATATAACATTAAAAAGCAGATACAGTATAATATATTATAAATATATATTGTAATATTATAAATATCTATCTGTCTATCAATCATATAATGTATATTTGTGTATATATTTCTAGCTACCTTTATATATATATATATATATATATATATAAAAATTACAAATATACAATTATAATTCTAGTATTTTTTTTTATTTTTTAATATACAATTTATATAATCCACACATACTTTTTACATTTTTATATTACATTTCAGACCACAAAAATTGTATATTGAAATTTGTATTACTTGTGATATATATATATATATATATATATATGTGTGTGTGTTTATATATATATATATATATATATATATATATATATATATATATATAACCATACACTGCAAATACTATTATATATATAACTATCATAAAAATATATAGTGAAATTTGTATTTTTACATTTGTTTCTTTCTATAATGTATATTTGTGTACATGTTTTTATAATATATAGTCACACATTTTATAATACATTTTTTATCATAAAAATTTATATTGAAATTTGTATTATTAAAAAATAAAAAAATCTATACATACACACTATTATTACATATCTATACATAATTACAGAATTATAATTACATTATTTTTTATCATTTATATAATGCACACATACTTTTTACATTTTTATATTACATTTCAGACCACAAAATGTAGACTGAAATTTGTATTAGTTGTGTATGATACACACACACACAACAATATATATAATTATATCATAAAGGAAAATTGTATAACCATATACTGTAAATACTATTATATATAACTATCATAAAAATATATAGTGAAAATAGTATTTGTATTTTTTTTCTATTTTATGCTGATACCACCTTTATGAAAAATTTGTAAAACATAAATATTTTATACATACATTATATAAATATTTACAGAACTATATAATTAATGTAATTATATAAAGTATACTGATATGTATTTATTATTTCTAAATATTCTACACACACACACATACACACACACACACACACACACAGAGAGATATTACAAGTAAAAAAAAGTGTGTGCAAAACCTGCTGATCATGTTATCCAGCATGAGAAAGTTGTACAGACCATGTACTTGCAAGCAAAGAAAATCTGATCTGCACAAAGTTCACGTTCAATATTACAAATTTGCCATCTGAGATGATAAATGCACTTGTGGGATGTGGTTGCACCCTTTCAAACCTGACATTTAAGTTGCATCAGAAATGAGTTCGCATTTGCCATGCAGTTTGTCATGCAAATAGTTACTCTGCAGCACTTCTACTAAATCAGTGATAAGGGATGTTTTTGGCAAACACTAATGCATTAAGCTCCACTCTTACTGGGAACACAAACACTTGTGCTCAAGGATGCCTAAAAACGGTTTGTCTGTCAGCTACAAACATGTTGATCTAATTTAGCACTTTAAAGTCAAGGTTTCAGCAAAGTTTATCTTGTCACAGATGTTTACTCTTCCACCACAGCACTGGCCCTTGAAACACATGAAATGTGATCTACATTTTTCGGTATCATCTAGTAAATCTGAAACTCTTCAACCAATGCATTAAACATCCTGATTAGTTTAGCCTGATGCTTACAGTCAGAAGCAAAAATAGCACAGATTTCAGTGTTTTCAATGGTTTGAATCACATCCAAAGTAATTAAAAGGCAGCGATAACAAACTCGTGAGCTTTTTTTAGAAATGAGTTTCTATAAATAAAGCACTCCTTTGGTTTCCACAAATAGAAGCATGTGGAATGCTGGTTGGGTACAAACCAGTTTGTTTAGTACTTTTTGTCTGAGACGGATATTGCATTAACATCCTCAAGTTACAGATGTGACTCAGTATTGTTCATCTCGAAACGTACACGTTCTTATTCTTTCTTTTTACTACTTTGCACATTTTGAAATAAAAACACCATCAAAATTATGTAATAAATGGAAATAAATCAAAACTATCTATCCTTTTCTATCGGTTCTATCCTTATACAGCAGTTTAGCTATCTCTCTCTCTCTCTCTCTCTCTCTCTCTCTCTATATATATACACACACACACACACACACACACACACACAAAGTATCTCACAAAAGTGAGTACACCCCTCACATTTCAACAACAATTTTAGTATATCTTCTCAAGGGACAATACTACACAAATGAAACTGGGATATATATTAGAGTAGTCAATGTGCAGCTTGTATAGAAGTACAAATTTATTGTCCTCTAAAAATAACTCAACATATAGTCATTATTGTCTAAATTACTGGCAGCAAAAATGAGTACACCCTAAGTGAACATGTCAAAACTTTGTCCAAAGTGTCAACATTTTGTAGGGGCACCATTGTTATCTAGCACTGCCTTAATCCTCCTGGGCATGGAGTTCACCAGAGCTGCACAGGGTGTTGCTGGCATCCTCTTCCACTCCATAATGACATCACGGAGCTGCTGGATGTTAGTCACATGGTGCTTCTCCACTTTCCGCTTGAGGATGCCCCACATGTGCTCAATAGGGTTCAGGTCTGGAGACATACTTGGCCACTCTATCACCTTCACCTTCAGCTTCATCAGCAGGGCAGTTGTCATCTTGGCGGTGTGTTTGGGGTCGTCATCATCGGAAAACTGCTGTTTGGCCCAGTTTCTGAAGGGAGGGCTTCATGTTTTTCTTCAGAAGGTCTCAGTACATGTTGGAATCCATGTTTCACTCAATGAACTGCAGTTCCTCAGTACCAGCAGCACTCATGCAGCTCCAGACCATGATGTTACCACCACCATGCTTGACTGTAGGCAAGACACAATTTTCTTGGTACTCCTCACCAGGGCGTCACCACACATGTTGGATGCCAAACAAGTTTATTTGAGTCTCATCAGACCACAGGACATGGTTCTAGTAATTTATGCTCTTGGACAGGCTGTCTTCAGCAAACTGTTTGCAGGCTTTTTTGTGAGCCAGTGTCAGAAGGGGCTTCACTCTGTGATGACAGCCATGCAAACTGACTTGTTGCAGTGTGCAGCGTACGGTCTGAGCACTGACAAGCTGACCTTCCACTTCTGCAACCTCTGAAGCAATGCTGGCAGCACTCATGCGTCTGTTGTTTGAAGTCATCTTCTGCACCTGATGCACAGCATGAGGACCTAACTTCTTTGATTGACCCTTGCGAGGCCTGTTCCGAGTGGAACCAGTCTTGGAAAACCTCTGTGTGACTCTGGCCACTGTACTGTAACTCAGTTTCAGACTGTTCCTGAACTTCTTATAGCCTAGGCCATCTTTGTGGAGACCAACAGTTCTAATTCTCAAATCCTCAGAGAGTTCTGTGCCATGAGGTGCCATGTTGAACATCCAGTGGTCAGTATGAGAAAATTGTACTCAAAGCACTAAATTTTAACTGCTCTAAAACAAGATACACAAATTTGTATGGTCCTGTCAAGCAGACAAAAACACGAACATGATGAATAGGACATGTGGCTTTGCATGGTTAAATGGAGTATAGCTGTTATCACTTAGTGTGTACTCAATTTTGTTGCCAGCTTTTTTGACAATAATGGCCGTATGTTGAGTTATTTTCAGAGGACAGTAAATCTTCACTGCTATACAAGTTGCACATTGACTACTCTAAAATATATCCAAGTTTCATTTCTATAGTATTGTCCCTTGAGAAGATATACTAAAATAGTTGCCGAAATGTGAGGCGTGTACTCATTTTTGTGAGATACTGTATACACACACACACAGTAAATATATACACACCCATATGTCTTATTATTTATATAAAATTTTACATCATAAAAACGTACATTGAAAATGGCCTTTTCTCTTTTATGCTTATATATGAATTTCCTTTTTATTATATACAATCAAAGAAATGATGTGTGTATAATAAAAACATAATAAAAAATAGTTTTGTTCATCTCTGAACTTACACATTTAATTTTTATGACTTGTGAGTTTTATAACAATAAAATAAAATAATAAAAACATCAAATGTAAAAATATTTAATAATGTTTAATAACAAATGGAAGATATGAGAAATGGGAATTATGAGACCAAAAATGTTAAATTCTATCTGTCTATCTATTTATCTATCTATCTATCTATCTATCTATCTATATATATATATATATGTATAGACATAGACACCCACACACACATATATAGAAACATGTTTTACTTAGACATTGCTAGTATATTTCCAAATTAATTACAAAGAAACAGCAAGTAAAACACTGATTTTTTTAGTAAAACATACTCCAGTAATCTTTAAGCTTCGAAAAAAAACAAAAATTTTTTGGGGTGTATTACAATCAAGTTTTATACTAATTTCATAGGCATTAATCTTAATTTAATGCATTCCGAGTCAAAAAATTCAACATGACTATTTGAGAAAGAGCTGCAGTGTTCCTTCCAACAAGACTTGCACACTCAAACCCTGATGCAGAACAACCAATCAGATGCCTCCCCTGCTGATAAGGCCCCGCCCACAGTACTTCACTGTAGAGTATAAAAGCCACACACTACAAGACACGACATGTTTCAGTTCAATAGAGAGTGATGGATAGATTGGCAAAAATGAGAAAGTCCACACCAGATTCGAGCATGGAGCTTTTGATCTACTGCAGGAACCCTGACACGACTACGGGACAGAAAGAGATGAAGTGAGACTCGCATTTTAACACTTTGTATTTGGTTTTATGTGGGGCAGTTAACCTGTGGTTGCTAATATTTGTTGATTACGATTAACAGACAAACAAACTGGAGATCAAGAATGCTTTTCAAGACTTTTCCCGTGAGAGAATCACGCCACACAACGCCACAGAGAAAATCATACGGGTGAGCATTAAAAATACTTCGAATTTGCATAAATCACTATATGTATGTACAAAGTGGGATCATGGATTTCTTAAATTATATTAAATTAAAATAAACTAATAATAATTACTTACATTAAAATTAATGAATTGAATAAATTGTAAAATATTAAATTAAAATTAAATAACCTTTCTCTCGTATTACCACAGGCCAACAACTGAAGACGTTACTCAATGGGCACAGTCTCTGGACAACTTGCTGAGCAGCAAATGTAATTATTATTTCCATTTATGAATTTAATGTTCATTTTTATGATATTTTATATTGTTTTCAATTTTATAATATTTTATTAAATCATTATTATAATATTTGCTTTTTATGCATTTACAAAAAATAATAGAACATTTATTATAACTCATATAATTAATATTTATCAAGTTTTTTGATTATGGCAAATGTTAATTTTCATATTTTTCATATTTCATCTTTTTATTATTTTTTTTCTTTTGTTATTTATATTATAGGCATAATTTTTTATATTATAAAATTTATTTTGTATTTTTTTGATTATAATGTATATCATATCATATATATATATATATATATATATATATATATGATTTATGTTCATTTTCATATTATTTTTTACACAAACATAAAATTTAATTTCTTTTTTATTTTAAGTTGGAAATGCACCACATTATTTAGTGTCAGCTGATCTAATGAATATTTCCATATTTCAGGTGGATTAACCGCTTTGCGACTGTTCATGAAGTCTGAACACTGCGAGGAGAATATCGAGTTCTGGATGGCCTGTGAAGGGTACAGAAAGATCAGGTCCAGATCAAAACTCAAATCCAGGGCAAAAAGCATATTTGATGAATTCATCAGGGCAGATTCTCCAAAAGAGGTGAGGTTTAGTCAATGCCAGCAAAGCTGATTCATTTTCATTGCGCCTTGCCACAAACCCTAATTTCTTTCAATTCTTCCTTCCAGATCAACCTGGACTTCCAGACAAAGGAGTCCCTCCACCAAAACCTTCTGATCCCAACACAGTCGAGTTTCAAAGCTGCCCAAAGCAGAGTTTACTTCCTGATGGAGCACAACTCATACCCTCGCTTCCTGGACTCTGAACTCTATCGCCAGCTCTGCAGGATTGCTGCAGGAGAGCGATGATGTTTTCAGTCGCTGTATTTAAATGAATGGCCGGTCCGTTTCAGGATGCAGTGCATCTAGTGTTTCATGTAGTGATTGTGCTACGATGATTTCAGTGTATTTTATATTGCATATTTTGCACAGATTTGTAAATAGTCTACAGGGTACTGGTATTGAGTGTTCACATAATGTACTATCTCTATGTTTTGAAGTTTACTTGTAGGTCTTTTTTATGATTTTTGCTTTTCAATGAAAGAGCAAAAGAATAAATTTTGATGAAATCATTTTTAATTGTCATTCCATTACTTTCTGGTTTTTGGGGGCACTGCTATTTAAAAAAAAAAAGTAAACAAAAAGCGTATAAATGTTTATCGACTGGCATTGAAGGGGTGTTTATTTATTTATTTATCTATGGGTTAATATTGAATGTTTAATTATTCATGCTCATTCTATACATTTAAATTGACATTTTTTACATTTTTAAAACCATTGCTGTCATTTAACACTCACTGAAGGTTAATCTCTAAAAACACTAATAAAAAAAAAGAATAATAAAAATAATAAGAATAAATTTGGATTAAATCAGGAAACAAAAAGTGTACAAATGTTTATCGACTGAGGGTTATTTATTTATTTATTTTTATTTTTAGCAGTACAGATTAAAAATCGAATATTTAATTATTCATGCTCGTTCTATACATTTAGCCTTATATATATTTTTTTTTACATTTAATTTACATTTTTTAAACCATTGCTGTCATTTAACACTCACTGAAAGTTAATCTCTAAAAACTATAAACAACTAAATAACTATAATCTCTAATAATAATAATAAGAAGACGAAGATGATGAAGAAGACGACGGCGAAGAAGAAGAATTTGTATTAAATAATATTCATTTCTCATTCCATTACACTATAAATGATTATTTTTCAAAGTTGTAACTAAAATAGAGATTATTGGGGTATTTTTAAATAGGAAAATACTACTTCATTCTTTCTACTTCTACTTCAAAATATTAATTTTATATTAATGTGTTACTTGTTGATTTTCTGTAATTATTTGTGAAATTGTTTCTACACTATTTTTTATTGTTAATGTATACATTTCTGTACTATTGGGGTGACTAATATAAAAAATATGCAAGCAAAAAGTGATAGGTATATTGTTATTATATACAGCAGATATTATATTTACAGTGCCCTCCACTAATATTGGCACCCTTGGTAAATATGAGCAAAGGCGGCTGTGAAAATAAATCTGCATTGTTTATCCTTTTTATCTTTTATTCAAAAAATTCCAACCTATCATTGAAGTAAAACAATTGAAAGTGGGGTGAAAATCTCATTGTGAAATAAATGCTTTTTCTAGTTCATGTTGGCCACAATTATTGGCACCCAATTATTGCAATGTAATTTTTCCCAGGGTAACAGCTCTGAGTTTTCTCCTATAATGCCTGAAGAGTTTGGAGAACATCTGACAAGAGATCAGAGACCATTTTCTTCATCCAGAATCTCTCCAGATCCTTCAGATTCACTGCTTCTTCTCTTCAGTTCACCTCACTCATTTTCTGTAGGGTTCAGGTCAGAGGACTGGGACAGCCATGGTAAAAGATTCATTTTGTGCTCAGTGACCCATTTTTGTGTTGATTTTGATGTTTGTTTTGGATCGTTGTCTTGGTGGAAGATCCAAACATGGCCCATTATAAGATTTCTAACAGAGGCAGTCAGGTTTTGATTTTTTATCTGTTGGTATTTGATCGAATTCATGATTCTATGCATCTAAACAAGATGTCCAGGACCTCCAGCAGCAGAAATATAGGCCCACAACATTAAGATCCAGCAGTGTATTTAACCATGGACATGGGGTACTTTTATCCCTGTTTGTACTAAACTCATCTGGTGGGTTTTTTTTTTTTGCTGCAAAAAAGCTCTTTTTCCAGTTTCTTCTGACCATAGAAGCCAGTGTCATTTGTAGTTCCAGTCGTGTCTGACTACTGAATATGCTGGAATTGTTTTTGGATGGCCCGAGAGGAATTTTCTTGCAGCTCTCTGGAACATCATGTGGTGATGTGGGGCTGTTTGATAATTTTTTCTTGGTTTCTGGCCCGAGACTCAACTAATCTCTGCAGTTTCCAGCTGTGGTCCTTGAAGTCTTTGGCCGCTCAAACTCTCCTTCTCAGCATGCATTAGGACGATATGAACACATGCTCCTCTTCAGGCAGATTCATAACATCTTTAGTTGATAGGAACCTCTTAATTATTCCCCTGATGGTGAAAATGAGGATTTTCAATGCTTCTTTTCTTACAGCCACTTTCTATTTTGTGAAGCTCAACAATCTTGCTCTGCACATCAGAACTATATTCTTAGGTTTTACTCCTTGTGATGGACGATTAAGGGAATTTGGGCTTTATGTTCCTCTTATTTATATTTCTGTGGAACAGAAGTCATGGCTGGACAATTACATGCTCTTAGTCACCCTGGTGTGCTAAAAAAAGTAAATATGAATGGGAATATACTTCAGAGATATTTTACTCATAAGAATTTCTAGGGGTGCCAATAATTGTGGCCAACATTCATTGGAAAAACATTTATTTCATCATAAGAATTTTCTCCCACTGGTGTTTACTTCAATGATAGGTTAGAATTTTGTGAATTTTTTGAGTGAAAGATCAAATGGATAAACAATGCAGATTTATTTTCACAGCCGCATTTGCTCATATTTATCAAGGGTGCCAATATTAGTGGAGGGCACTGTATCTGATTGGTGGATATCGCATGTTTAATTGTGATGCTCATTTCTCCTATTTTTACATTTATATTATCTTTAGATTACCTATAATGCTATACATAAAGTATATAAGTATAAAAGTATAATATATACACTTCACTATATCTTTAAAAAAATAATCATTTAATAATACTGTTAAATGTAATCTTTAGCAAATCGCAAAATGAATATATATTCTTCATACTGCACATTTTAATTTTACGATGTCTAAATTCATATGTAGCATTTAAAACAGTTTGGCTTTTATTTTTACGTCGACAAAACTGAATAATATTGACTAACATAAAATGTGTGCCTTTTTCATTTGTTTATAAAGTATCCCTTCCCAATTACGCATTTGTTGACGACGTCAAACCTTCATATTAATTAAAGTTGAAGTGTAATTACACTAGCATTGCAAAACAGAATAACAGAACATTTCATACACATTCCTGCACTGCTGTTGGTCAGCTCCACCTCAAACTCACACCATTAATTGCCCTGTCACCTTTAAAGCTATTTTTAGTTTCTAAGATAAGACGACCTACTAAATGCTTTCAAATAACTGATCAGATCAGTTCAACTTCCCATGACCAGTTTTACAAGTTAGTCTCACTAACCAAAAGAAAACCAAACTGCAGTTTTTACCCAGTGCACATTCTGATGAATTACTGCAGCCCTCCAAACATTTACAGAAACCCTCACGTACTCGCGTCATTTCACCGGCATATCAAACTTTATCTTCTTTCCATTTAAGGCATGACTGAAAGAGCTGAGACGTACCTGCAGAAAAAAACTCACATAAGACAAACACTGAATGCAAATATAATGAGTAGAACATTCTGCACTTAACATGCTTGTTTTGTTCCACACAGCTAAATGCTTTATTTTTTTACCTCTGTGGCACATTTGTGGTCCGTCTGTTCCTGTAGAAGATCTCACGGCCATCCGACACTGAACAGACACCAAACACTGCGTCTGTTTAACCCATCCAAGAGTGTGTTCACAGACAATGAAGCAGAGCAGCTATTTACAACACTGCTGGCTTTCCTCAACTCACTTCTCATGGGTCGTCTTCATCTCTGCAGTGGGCCTTTTGAGATGTATTGGGGCACTTACAGTATGCCACAGTTGGAAATATACGAACATCAGAGCAAGTTAGTTTTTATTTTAAAGACATGGCATGTTTTTCCAAGCTAAATATTTGAATAAAGGCACATGCTCATAATTAATGTGATGAACTTTACCTGTGGCGACCTGGACTTCATAAACCTACTAAAATCAGATTGGGACCAGTTGGTTCAAAGTTATAAGGAAAAATGTGGTAGAAATGTAAAATTTGCTCTGAGAATTTTTCTAGTCCACAATTGCCTAAAAACATAAATATATAAATAATATATTAACAAGTTACACTTAAAAATGTGTTTTTTTTGACTTGAGCGTCTTAAAATACTTTTCAGGACCAATGGACATCTAAACACAAAAGCCATTAAAAAAAATTTAATAAATAAAATAAAACAAAACAAAATAAAATAACATAATAAAATATTTTTCTAAGTATGACTTGAGAGTCCAAAAATACTTTTTGGTGCCACTAGATAAATGAACACAAATGTCATTTAAAATAAACGTAAAAAACATATCATTTTTTAAAATGTGTTACTATTATTTAAATACGACTTAAGCGTTTAAAAAGACTTTTGGGGTTCACTGGATATTTAAAAATAAGTTTTTAAAAACTGTTTACAAGTGTTTGGGGTAGATGCATTCATAAGTTCATTTATATAATAATAAGTCTCAGAATATTTTTAAGGTTACTGGATATATAAACACAAACATCATTTAAAATAAATGTACACATGTGCCATTAAAAACTAAATAAATAAAATTATTTATATAGCAGTCAACATTTGAAGTGGATCAAAAAAGTTCATCAAAGTTGTCCTAAGACAAGAACGGGTATTGTTCAAAATTCATGTATAACTTCTATATATATATATATATATATATATATATATATATATCATAGCTATTTAGGCAGACAGACATAAAGATAGATAGATGCCTTTTTTTTCAGTGCGATGTAAGTGTCCAAAAATATGTTTAAAAAAACAAATCCTTGCTAGATGAAGACTGAATTTATTGAACAGAAAGTCAGCAACACCTTTGAAATTGAGAAATCAAAGAACAAAAAGAAGCTATAATATAAAAAATGCGTTGGTTTTGTGAAGTTGCACCAGGTTAACCTCTCAAGACTTATGTAGGCTAGTTGCAGTTACTCAACCCAGGTTGATAAATGTTTGGAATAGTTATGAACTTCAAAACTTGTTCACGCCTAGCACACTATTATAGACATAGCACACTTTTTTGGCAAGAGTAAGATTTTTCACATAACTGGATCGCACTGTACACTTCTACAGGAGTACGCACGTCAGAGAGCAGGTAATGGCGACAACATCCTAACGCAACCGCGCATTTTTATACTATTATCAATTGCCAAGATCAACTCTGACGGCAATAATATAAGATAGCGTGTTCTTTCACGGCGGGAACGGCGTCGTGACGCGACTCTCTGAAGTTCACTACTGGTCTGGGAAGTTTGAAAGAATGTAAATAAACAGTCCGGCAAAAATAGAAAAGTAAGTCACTGTGTAAACGACTGTCGAGCGCTGCGAGTACAGATGAAAAATACAAAGCTATTGCCAAACGCTCGGGTGATTTAAGCGTCTGCTTGAACGCTGCAGACTATTAAAAAGCCTGTTCAGCTTTTTTGAACAATACTTACTTTAATTTCCATTAGGCCTACTTCATGTGAACGGCTGCACGAGAAAGGCACAAATCCACGGCACGGAAAGTTTGACCTAAAATGCGCGCCTTTTAGCTGGTTACATTTTTAGCGCCTCTAGCGTCATCAAACGGAACTGCCGTTTCCATGCAGAGTAACTGACCGTTGACTGGACACTTTTTTTTTAATGTTATTTTTTTTAGATGTGCCTGAAGGAAAAGTATTTTAATCTGAAACGTACAGTTTAGCTCTAAATATTTACGTTTTAATCGCTTAGTGTAGTCAGTCAGTGCTTATATTGTCCTTCTTTAAACTAAATTTTCAATTATTGAAAATAATTTCTGGTAATTAAAGATACTTAAAGGAACAATACTTTTTTAAATTAAAATCTTGTCATTCTAAATAAATAGCTTAAAAAATAAAAATGTTTTAATATGAAATATTTCATTTATTTAATATAAAAAAACACTTAAACACTTAAAAAAACTTAATTAGAAATACTGTAATAAAATATAGAAATACTGCTCTAAACAAATATTACCGAAACAAGTAAAAAACCTTAATGAGATATATTAATGCGCAAAATTACTAAAAAATAAAAAAACAAATTAAAATATCAACTAACACCACAATAATACTGTCTCCTATATAGTCTTTTTGAGGAGAAAAAAAAAATGGAAATGGAAAGACATGGAAATTACCCATTACTCCACCAGAGAATATTTCTCAGAGTAGTTTCATTTTTGAATTTAACATTTGTTTTTAAGTAAATGTAGACACAAAAATTAAAGATTTAGCATTTAAAAAAAAAAAAAAAAAAAAAAAAAAACACCACCACGTTGAACATTTGTACTGTTATTGTCAATGGAAGAAAACACTTTTTAATAGAAAAAAAAGGCTAAAATTACAAATTACTAAACTTAAAAACGAATTAAAATATGAATAAACATTTTA
>JAFVLL020033691.1:0-2500 GCA_021397915.2 Tor tambroides | reverse complement strand
TATTCAATTGCTGTTTAAACACTGGAGGAAGACTGGATATAATAGTTGATTCAAGGATGTTGCTTACTTGAGATTTTCAAAGTTTTCTGGCTCCATGCTCCATATCTCTTCAACCTGTGCACCTTTGCATCCTGATGACAACAACAGAGAAATTACGCTGATGAAATAAATGTAAAAATCCGGAATCTAATGTTTGATTACACCAATGATCCAAAAACATATGAACATACTAATGCTCAAAAATAATGTCTTAGATGAAACAAAAAAAAAAAATCAAATAAATTAGTTGCTCGGAATGTGCAATTGATACACATTTTATGCACATCAAAAGATCAATTGAATGTTTGGAATATGCAAATGATGCTCAAATATACTGTGACAAATGTCTTTTTGTGCGTACAAAAATAAAAATCTTCTGAACCTGCAAATTATGCCCAAATACACTGATTCAAATGTTTGACCGCACCTATAAATGTCTACATACATATGAATCGAATGATTGGAACGTAGAAATAATGCCTAAATATACCGAATCAAATGTTCGAACGCAACTATAATATCCACAACAATATGAATCGAATGTTCGTAACTTGCAAACGATTCAGAAATATGCTGAATCTAATGTTCGCACGCATAATATCCAGAGAAAAATTGATTGAATGTTTAGAACACGCAAATGATGTCCACTTGTAATAAATTAAAAGCTTGAGTGAATCTGGACATAAAATGATTCAACTTTTTGGAAAATGCAAATGATACTCAAACACACTGAATCAAATGTTTGAACGCATACTGCCCATATGAAAAACGAAGTCAATGTTCAGAACACGCAAATGATGTACATTATATTGAATCAAATGTTCCAATAAACGTTTGTGGGATTCAAAAATGAATCGAACTCTCGTTCGAACGCAATAAGATCCCTGCAAAAAAAAAAAAAGGATGTTTAGAACAAGCAAATGATACTCAAAGCACCTCAAAGACATTATAGTAAAGCAATAATGTACACAAAAATATGAATCGAATGTTCGGAACTTGTCCAAATAAACTGACGTCAATGCTTCTTAGTAAGGAACCACAAATGCCGACAGAAATATAAATTGACTTTCTGGAACGTGCTGAAATATACTGAATCAAATGTTTAGAACATAAGTGATGCAACACACAAACAATTAATCGATTAATCTTCATTGGTGCTGCTTCTGAATGTTTGATTCAGTATTTTGGGTGGTATTATAAATCATAATCCCCAGAATACTAAATCAAACATTCAGAAGCAACAGTAATGAATCAAACTTTGTTCGAAGGCAAAAATAATGCATACAAAAAGATGCTTGTTTCGATGCCCAAATATGATTCGGAACACATGATGCCCAAAAATGCCGTCTAGGTAGACTGCTCATTACTTTTTGAGACAAGTCCATTTAGACACAGGTTAAGAAGAACAGAAGTGATGCAGCTGTTATTCTGCATTAATTAACAAGTGTATGCAGCGCTGACTCATGCGCTGAGCCCATTCAATGAATTGTATGGCCTTAAACCACATTACAGGCTGGCTATCACACCCTATATAAACTACAAATCATACTGTAATTCATAATCACTGAACTGAAGCAAAACTAGCGCACTTACACGCACCGCTATTGTATATAATATAGAGTGCTCACCAAAGCCCTTTATCAGCTCTGTGAAAACTCCAGGATCGCTTTCCATAAGACACCATTCCCCAGCGCTTCCCGCCATTTCTCAAATTATGTTTTTTTTCTTATTGTAAACAGAAAATTGTACTCGAGTAGCGGTTAGACGAGGCTAAAGGGACTCATTCACACATACAGTAATTTTCCCGGCATTCCTTTCGACGTGCGTCATTCTTCTGCTTCACGTGGTGCCTTAGAAATGTGAGGGGCGCTTCTGCCTCCACGTGTCCAGGAGCATATTCAAACCGCTCTTTGCCTTTTTCTTTCAAAATTAATGGTAATATTTAAATGTTCGTTTAAACTCCATATTATGTCAACACACGCTTAAATGAATACATACATTTGGACTTTCAGACTAGCAACAAGGTTGACAGTTTAATTCATCTAAAATACGGAAGCACGTAAAAATAAGTTTAAAAAAAAAAAAAAAAAAAATTATCAGAAATCTGACTTCTTTCCCACAAATCTGAGTTTATTTCGTTCTCATTTATCTTTTGCGAGAGGTAAACTTAATGTATAAAAGGTCAGAATTCTGAGTTTACAGGTGCATCTTAAATTAGAATGTCGTGAAAAAGTTCATTTCAGTAATTCAACTCAAATTGTGAAACTCGTGTATTAAATTCAATGCACACAGACTGAAGTAGTTTTATAGTCTTTGGTTCTTTTAATTGTTATGATTTAGGCTCACATTTAACAAAAACCCACCAATTCACTCTCTCAACAAATTAGAATACTTCATTTAAAAAAAAAAAAAAAAAAAAAGTGAAAAAGTGAATTGTTGGCCTTCTGGAAAGTACGTTCAT
>JAFVLL020033690.1:0-32721 GCA_021397915.2 Tor tambroides | reverse complement strand
CACATATAATGTAAAAACAAACTTTTATTTTGGATGCGATTAATCGCGATTAATCGATTCATTAAAGAATCCTAAAAAAATATTCTAAAAAACTGTTAGGCAGCACTACTGTTTTCAACACTGATAATAAAAAGAAATGTTTCTTGAGCAGCAAATGAGAATGAGTTCTGAAGGATCATGTGACATTGAAGACTGGTGTAATGGCTGCCGGAAAAATAGCTTTGCCATAACAAGAATACATTTTTAAAGTAAAAACAATTAAATATATTAAAATTGAAAGCAGTTATTGCTGTTTTTACTGTATTTTGATCAAATAAATGGATGACTTTGTAAGCATGAGACGTTTAAAATAATTTTAAAACATTTAAAAAAAACCTACCAACCCCAAACTTATGTTAGTGTCATTTTTTATTATATTATATTATTTTATATTATTATTTATATTATAGTACTTCTGCAGAACTGTCTCCCTGATTAATGATCTCTATAAAATATGATTTTAAATAATCCTTATTTAGTAATTACAAATGACTGGTATGGTAAAAAAAAATGTGTAGTAATATCTCTAAACTGAATTTAAATGAAAAATTGAAAAGAGTTTTTAGACATTTTCTAAGCTGGATTTCGATAAATCAGCACAGAATCACCTGTATTTGTGTGTTTGTTCAGTAGACAGCGTGAATGTGGAGGAGCTGGAGAGAGAGCGCAGAAGGCAGGTGGTGGAGAGGTTTCAGACCGCCCCATTTGAGGAGATAGCAGCCCACTGCGGGGCCAGGGTGAGTCCAATGCCTAGCAAGCGTACACACTCTAATTTTATCATCAAAAAGCACAAACACAGCTCTTCTGTTCAGCTCCTACATCTGTTCTTTTCTTTTTTTTTAATATGTATGAACTCTTCGCCTGTACTGTTTCTCTCTAGGCTTCCCTGTTGCAGAGTAAACTCAACCAAATCTTCGAAATCACAATCAGGTAGATAATACAAAAAATGTATTTGTTTGTAAGCATGAATATATTATGTAACAATCCTATAAAAATACAGAGTGGGAAACCACTACAGTTGAAAAAGGCTGTATTGTCTGTCTCATGTGACTGACACTTCCATCTCTTTTTCTCTCTCTCTGTTGGATAGGCCTCCACCGAGTCCGTCTGGCTCTGTCGGGAATGGTCACGGCCGGAGCCGCTCCATACCAGTCTATGAAATGAAGTTTCCAGACCTCTGTGTATACTGAGAGACCCCAGAGCCCTAGTCACAACATACAGCTGTTTTCATCGCACTATTATCACTCCTTCTCAATGTCCAGGTGTAACTCTGTTTCTTCTAAACTGTGTTCTCTAGTGTAATATCAGACTTTAGATAAGGATTACGGCTATACTTTACCCTGAAGTCTATTTATGCCAACAAAGACAAACAAACCAAGAGAATATACCATATGTTGGTTAAATATGCACTTAGTCTAGACGAAAAAGGACAGAATTATCGACAAATGATCGTATCTTGTCTGAGAGTGTAGAGAGCAGAATGAGGTTTTCACGTGTAGGTTACTGTGTAAGTGTGTACAGTCTGTTGTGATTGGTTTTCTTGTACCACTAAAGAGTAAAGCTGCCTTAAATTTTCTATCTTAAGTCAAGAACATTTGTCCAAGAATGTCCCAAATGTGTTTTTTTTTCAATGTGTGGGTATGGACAGTTTAGCTAAATACAAGCTTTGTTTGCATGTTTAAATCGTCTCTACATGCTGCATTGTATAGTTGTATTTAAAGCAATAACTATTGAATTTAAAAGTAAAAACTCTTGGATAGAAGCTGAGGAAAAAATACAGCAAATACAAGTTTCTAGTTCAACTCAATGCAGTATTCCAGTCAGAACTGATGGCTTAATGATGTTGTGTATAAGAAAGTGAATGTGTTACATTCACATAAAGTTAGACTTGTATCATTATTCATTATACTCTTATTGATGCAGTTTCATACGTGAAGGGTTTTCATTCACGTAATGTTTGTTTGATTGCTTAAATTGTTTTTTTTTTCTTTCTGAACCAGAGTGAATTAATGTCATCATTAGCGAAATTAGTAAAATTTCACAGGCAAAAAAAATCCATTGTCTACTGGCAATGGTGTCACGATGTATAAAGCACAGTTCACACAGAAATCACTTTCAAACCAAGCAGATTTCTGCAAATTTGCGTAACTAATTTGAACCCATTGCGAAATCTGCTTGGGGGAAATCTTTTGCCCTGATGTGAAATTCCAGATTGTGTGTATTCCTATTGAAATGATTGTATTTCGCTATGTTCTCTCTAAAACCAAGCTTTCTGTTGGTTTTGGATTCCTGTTGAGATAACGGCATTTTGCCCGCAGAATTAAAAGGTAAAAGCTAGAAATGTAAAAACCCTATACCCTAAAAAGGTAAACCCCCCCTTTAGGGTCTAAAGGGATCAGTTATATACCTTGATTTGTGTGTTTCATTTGTTACTTGTACAGTAACAAGTCATTTATTTCACTTAAACTTGTAAATAATTTCAGGTTTACGTTAAGATTTTGTTGTCCTGGATTTGAACACGGCACTTTAAAGCTCACTGTGTAAATGTGGTGTATGCTGAAAAATATACTTCATCTTGATGTGTTCTTGTCTAAAATTTTATGATGTGTTATCTGTTGTCATGTCATATTGTTCCGGTTCCACATTAAAACATGGACGTTTACCATGTTTTTCTGTCTTAAACCACATGGGCTTTCCTTTTTGTTTTTTTAGTTTATGGAGTAATTTTTCATGTTGTGGTATTTTATTTTATTCATCTTTGGTGATACCTTGAATTTATTTGCAATCATAAAAAAATTGGGTTTTATCTTCTCTGTCAATATGGCTGTGATGGAACATTCTAGACTGCTTGCATGTATGAAATATCCGAGTTTAGTCTTTCCTTGTCAGCTGCTGCATGCACTGGGTGTTTTGTCTGTGCTTTTACCATTTTTTCATTTAAGTGAGATCATTACAAATTACAACACTGTGGACAGTAATTAGTCAACTTAGTTCCTGTTATGTGTATAGATACTGTCACTGTAAAAGGATGAGACTTCAGAACTGTGTTCTGTGAATGTTTGCCTACATGAAATCATTAAGTGATGTACATATGTGTTGTGAATAATAATATCAATTAAAGACTAATTTTATGAATTCAAAGTCTGACCTGTGTTTATAGCTTTATTGGCAACTGCACATACGTCTGAATGATTCTGATGTGTGCTTGTTTCTCAGAAATGAACCATTTTGTTCTTTTCTGCTTGAAACAATCGTTTTATGTCACATTTTCAGAATTTACAGTATAATACATTTCAATAAATAATCTAAAATGCTGTTTCTTCAACCTCTAAAACAATATTTAATCACCACAGCATTTCTATGTACAGAATTCAGAATTTATTGTTGAATACAATGTGAATAAACTCTAAGCGTCAAGAATTAAGTGCTACTGGTAACACCACCCACCCTCTTTTTGTTGGCTATGCATGATAAGTTTGCTGGGAAGAAAGTATATTAAAAACAATCCACTATCCACTCCTCCCATTAAAACCCCCTCACTGGTCCTTCTTCTGGTGCTCTTTGTTTATGACATTTTTGAAGAGCGTGAGAAGGGGTTTCTGACTGCGCTCGTCCCAGGACTTCATGAAGCCTCCGTAGCGCTTGCTAGCAGGTGGGCCGCTCCAGCGGAAATGGTTCATTTTGTAGGAGCCGTCCTTCTTCTCCTGCTGGTTTAAAGCGCCCTCCTCTTGTGGATAGTCGGCTTCGCTGGTAGCCAGCTCGCGCCTCATCTCGGCTGGGAGAGTTTCGGCGGATTCCTCCTCCACGCCGTTTGTGTACACCTTGATAGGCCGGCGCTTGCGACCCACTGGCTTTCCCCAACGGAAATGCTCCATGGAGTAGGAGCGCTTGTGCTCGTGGCGAGGGCTGGACTCGGGGTCCATCTGCTCAGCAGGAGCTAGGGCCGCTGGGGACAGGGGTGCGAGGACCTCGGTTTGCTCTGGCTCGGAGGGAGGCTGCAAGTGGCTTTCTCCGGGGTAGACGGGGGTTTCATCTGTCAGATCAGACTTGCACAGCTGTATGCAGTCCTTAGGAAGAGCAAAAGAAGAGAGAGTGTTACATTTTATAAAGGAAAGGCAAATGTTGAATTCTGAGAGATTTTTAAATAGCTAACTTCATGAGGGGAAAAATACTGCACACTACCAGTTTTCAAAACCAAACTGTATTTACAGCTTTTCGGTCATGCGTTCATCGGCAAGCGTAAAATACAAAAAGACCAATCAGAGAAGCAATTTAAATTGCACCTATAACGTTATGATTTTTATTGTAGGCTAACCTTTTCATTAGTGTGATATAGCTGTTTGTGCATGTAAATGATCTGTAAGGTTACACAGCACAAAGTCAACAAAAAAAAAAAAAAAAAAAAAAAATCATTTCTTCAATAGAAAAGACTTAAAATATTTGGTAGTCCTGCCATTATTTCTGTGACTATTGCACCATGTTAAACATTTGCATAATGCCACCTACTGGCTGCTTTGGTCTGCCTACAAATAACAGTAAGCGCATTTTGCTATTTCGCTAATGTTTTTTTGTTTTGTTTTGTTTTTTGCTTCAAGGCGAAAATAAATAAATAAATAAATAAAAATAAAAATAAAAAATGTGGTATGGGCTTCCAGTACAGATGCCACTGGATAAAATACTGTTTATAGAGGAGTTGCGAGCTAAATGAGTAAACGGAGTTACATTTTTGGCACATATCTAAGCAGCTGACCAATCAGAACAGACTAGACTTTTTGGACTTTTTGAAAAGGTGAGATTTAAAGAGACATTAACTTATTTTTTTTCAGGCAGAGGGCGAAGAGATGCTGGAGCAATGTACACTAGGCTACCGGAAAACAATGTGTTTTGAACTAACGCGAGCCCCTAAAATAGCATTATGAGCTTGTAAATTAGCATAATATGAGCATGTAAAAAAATAAGCTAAACATATATAAATATATATTTTTCTTTTTATCTATCTATCTATCTATCTATCTATCTATCTATCTATCTATCTATCTATCTAAACTGGAAATTGGTGAAATTATTCATAAAATGGTCACTATCAAGACATAGAACATATCAAAAGCAAACAAACTGAAAAGAAAAACAGCTGAAAATAAGAGAATAATTACTAAAATTATTACAAAAATTTTATACATGGCCAGTTGGCCACAGTTGCATAGGCTACATCACACTCTGCTCTGCTTCTAAATTATTGACAAAGGTAACTTAACCAAAAAGTTAAATGAATATTGACTTTTCATAATAGCTGACGTACCAGTAACCTTTCAGGTAAACAAGATGACTTTTTTATTTTATTAGTTGCTACTGGGGCATTGCTATATGGTTACTCGGGTGTTTTGAGTGAAAGTCCAAGCAAGAGTCTCTGTGTTATTCTGTGATGTCCCCCCTCTATAATGTAAAGTCTTTTTTGCCCTCTTCTATCATTTGTTTGGCGACAATCATTAGTCTGATCACTTAACTGCACACCTCTTCTCTGCAAGCCACATGAATTGAGTTCTCATTCAGGGTTGTGGTTTGTTCAAATCCCTAATCCTACAAGTAGCAGTCGTAATAGGGATGTTTGTCTCACGATTAATCAATAAGATGTGTTTATTTTAATTTGAATTAGTGAGCTAACTTGCAGATTGAGCTGAAAGAACTAACATTAGCAGCTAAGCAGTCATGTGTGCAAGGTATATTGTAACTCACCAAGATGTTCTCGTCAGTGGTGAGGTCTCTGCAGCGGGCGTTCTCCCAACACTGAGCTCTGACTTCAGATCCACCCGCACACAGAACAGCCAGAGCCAAGAGCCAAGCAGGACACAACATCCTCACTCCCCTCACCATATCTGATACAGCACAATGATTCATGCCGATATTAATAACATAGCAATATTCACATTTATGCATACTCAAACACATTAGTTATGCAAAGCATTATTTCATTGCACACAAGAATTAAAAGAACAATGAAACCATAGTGAACAGAATGCATGTCTGTGAAATAATGCTTCGTATAAAATAAACATGAATACATGAATTATTAGACATTGCAAAAAAAAAAAAAAACATGTAAAGCTGAACCTCAGTGGATGCTTTTTTTACCCACCTGTTGTGCAGAAAGAAGTTCTTCTCTCTGAGGATCTCTGATCTGTCTGGTTATGTGTGCGTTTGCTTTTCTCTGATGTCTGAGACCCTCATCTAGTCGTCTTTTATAAGCTACCTGTGCGTCAATTGCTCAAGGCCACCAAACTCTGTCACTTTTTAATGGGTGGTGCAGGTAGGAAACCCCGCTGCATCATCTAAGGTACGGATGAGTAATCCATCAGAGATTGTCAGTCAACAGTGAAAAGTCAGTTGTAAATGAGTGCAGGATTAGGATCTTCATTCAGGTGTCTAGCTTATCATGGTCTTTCTCATCATCTTGGTTTTTCTCATTATGTTTAAGGGCATATGTGTCGGTTTACATGAGTTAGGTGATTAAAGGTTTAAATTCTCTTTAAATCAATTATGTTGTTGTGTGTCAGGGCACATAGGTGCTAATCTTGTGTTGAAATGAATTGGAAGGTGAGGGATTTGAACATCTGGGGTGGTAGAAGCAGAACAAAAGCTCATAATACAAAATGACCATGGTTTGATAAGATTGAATGCCAGTAACAGATTAGAACATTACAAAACATAAATCATGGTATTATAAAGACTTGCTGTATTGCTGTATCTTTGCCAAAAATTACAATAAATATAAGCTAAATTCTTCATGGAGAAATAAAAAAAACAGTTCATATTAGCAGATAATATTAAATATAAAAAATATATTATAATGTTAATATAATTTCTTTTAAAAATTAAAAATAATAATATACAGTACAGTCATAATAATGTCTCACTTTGAAAATAAGGCAAGCTAGACATTTTTTCAGTGGTAATTCAGGGAGAGCTACACTGTAAAAATGTGAGCAATTTGGGAAAAAAAAATTAAAACTTTTTTTTTACTGCAAAATATATATTATATTTAATATAATTTGTATAATTATATAATTTAATAACATAATTTAATAATTTAATTTAATTTAATAATTTAATTTATATAATTTAATAATTTGTATAAATTTTATATTAATTAAATATTTTATTTGCTATATTTATTTATTTTTATACATATTTTTTTACATAACATGGCCAATAAAAATAGGAAAAACATGGTCACTGAAAAAAATACACTGAAAACTGGTAGAATTATTCAAATATATTAAAAATGCAGTTAAATAAATCATATTATTTATAATTGTTCCATTTCACTATGCAACATGTATAGCTTTACAATAAATTATGATCGTATTTTAAAGGTTTTTTTAGTTTAGTTTTTAGTTGTTTTTTTTTAATTGCAATTATTTTAACAATACTTATTAGCTCAGTTATTATATCAACATTTTATAATTTAATGACAAAATACAGTCATCAAAATGCCACCCTGTAGCTGTCAGTTTTAGTGCAAATTTTAATCTGATCTTGTATGCCTTAAATCGCAACATGTACATATTTAGTTCTTCTTTAAGGCATAAAACATTTGTTATAGATCTTAAGAATGAAACACTGACAAATGTCCTAAATTTCAATCACATCTCTCAGCTGAGTGATTCTGTTCATTCAAAATATGGATTCTACATCGGTAACTATACTGCCTGGAGCAAAACGATTCTAAGGGGCATTTTCCATTAAGGCCACATCATTATATTGGAGTCGTGACCTTGCTGGCTTTTATGTTTATGTTATTGGTCTCTTTGGCACACTGAGTTCTCAGAGACAGAAATTCGTAGATGAATATACTGGTGACAAATGGGGAAAAAAAGGTTTGGATTTAAAAGTGTGTGAGCAACTTTGCCCCTCTATTTATACATAAAATAAAAAAGTGGTCAATGAAAATGTGCATTATTTATAAATGTAAATTATTTATAGTTAATAACAAATAAACATAAATGATGTAAAGAAAGTAGTCTTTTAATTTAAGGAAAAATTAACATGCAATCAGTTAAAATGCAAAGCATATAATTTATAGGATAATTTCCTGTCTCTTTACAGGCTAGTGACCCACACTGCACAGTGAATGTAATCCTATTAGAGAAGATTTAGAGGATAAGATGCCTGTCAACCCATAGTAACACTGTTAATAGCACAGCATTTCCTACCAACAATGAGTGAGTGAATGAGTGAAGATATACTTTCTTAACACATTCAGAATGACAAGAGTATTTGCCTGCCTGGTACAAGGTAACTTTGCTTATCTCATTTGTTTTTGCCTTTTTTGATCATTTTTCATTTGCTGGCTTTGCAGAGGCTTTTATTTGAGCCTTTCTCATGCTTGAAGTGTGCATCTGTTAAGTTGCATCTGTTTTCCTTGAATGTTCTTTAAATGCACTTGATGAATTTTGAGTTATTCTCGACAAATGGAATCCAGTTGTATTGCTACTTTATATGTCAAATAAACTCAAACTCAGTATAGACTTGGGGGCAATATGAGTATATAAATATGGAGTGAAACTTTAGATAATCTTCCATGGAAATCAAATAAGCATTCTGAATGATCAGAACAGAAAGTTAATGTTAAGCAGTTAAACCAGTTCCTAAAGGCTTCTGGGCTACACGACTGCACATGGAAGTAGGCCATAACATGCAGGCCCGGTACTGGGGTGGGCGGATCGATCCTAATATCGATAGTATCGATACCAATGTTGGTACTGGTATCGGATCGATACTAGCCTGATAAGATCGATACTTTATGTTAAGTTTCTCTCCTATACACTTAATACATTGCTTAATACATTTAACAAACATTGTACATATTGTATATAACTATATACCGAATTTGTCCTTATGCAGTATCACTGTAAGGTTTATACTGAGTTTGGCCTTTTAATATTACTTTCTTAATACATTAAGCCACTTTAAATGTTTTCATTGTAACTGTTTTCTATGGGAGTAAAATGCTTAACATGTAATTAAGCATTTTATGTTGGTTATCAATGAGAGGAAATTAAATTCAGTGTGTTGCATTCATGTTCTGAGTTCACCTGCTTATCTGTACATATATAGAATATATGTTTACGAACTGTACCGAATTTGGACTTTTCATATCACTGTTTTTTATTGCAGTAATAACAAACAAATATTACAGTATGTACAAAACAGAAAATACAGTATGTACAAAACAAACGAAAACAAGTAATGGTTTAATAGTTCTTTTTCATATCACTGTCTTCATTCAATAAGCCACTTACATTAAATTTGTCTTTATAATTGTTTTCTAATGGGGGGAAAATGCATAATGTGAAAACTTCGAGCATTGCTTTCATATTCTGGGCACATCGGCTAACTTGTATATCTTGTGTATACTGAGTTTGTCTTTTAATATTACGTTCTTATTTTATTAAGCCACGTTAATTTTTTTTTTCTTTATAAATCTTTTCTATGGTAGGAAAATACTTAACATGAAACTGCACATTGCTTTCATGTTCTGGGCTCCTCTGCTTGCAAAGTCCTTTTAGAAAGGCAAAGAATATCCACGTAGCTTTAAGGTGAATGTAATATTAGTCATATCAAAATTAGTTATTGTTAATTTTTTAAAGTGTAGTTGGTTATTTAACAAGTATCTCATTACATATTTTCTTTGCAGCAGGACATTTTACAATCTCAACTAACTTTGCCATAAAAAGCTAAATAATTTGATATTTTAAGAAATTACTGATACTGACAAACATGGGGTTTGCAGTTTGTTTGTTTTTTTGCATGGTCCTGCATGTTGGTTACGACACATGAGAATACACATATTACACATAAGACGCATATTAATAAGCAGTTTTTAAATTAAAAAATTATTTAAAATAATTTTAATAATTAAAAATTAATTAATTATGCCAAACTACAAAATGCATTTCTTTTAAAGAGGCTTCTTTATCATACTGTAATATAAGATATTTTTCCCTCTGACATTTTTGACATTTTGCCCCCCCCCCCCCCCCCCCACACACAAAATGTCAAAAATAATTTTAATTCAGAAATTGTACTGTGTATTCAAATTATTGCAAGTATGAACTGCATTTTAATGTATTGAATAAATTAATAAGCATTATGTCATTGATCCTTCTGTTCTATTATTTCTTTATGCAGAATGCTGGGTGATAATTTGTTGAGGATTTCTGGCAAATGTCCGGCCAATCAGCTTTCTCCATCTCATTTACTTGCCATCTGCCCTGGAGAGATCTAGTGACAGCATTAAACCATGAGGAAATAGGCTTTACCAAGTCTCAGGGTCTGATGAAGATTTCACTCTCTAGTCCTTACTTCTTCTGGAGAACTTCAGTCTATTGCAGAATGTTGTCTCTGCTGTATGCTTTGTTACTCTGGGCAGCATGGGCCCAATTTCCTGTTGTCAAAACCAAAGATGCTGTTGAAGAGTCTAAAACCTCAGACTCTTTTAAAACAGACACTTCTCAGACTCATCGAGTTAGCAGCAGCCTAATGCAGTGTGGGGAATACAGCAATGAAGTGATGCCAAACGGACAGTGTCGTTTAATAGCCACACTACCTCAGCTGGAGGAGCAGAGGTGTCCGGACATGTTCCGCTGTACAGATGAGGTCTCCTACTGGCTGCGTGAGAACGAAGAGCGCAAGCAGCAAATGCAGGACCTGAAAGAGACCATCTCAGAGCTTCAAGAGGAGCTGAGGAATCACAGGCATCGCATCAAAGTGCTGGAGCTGCAGGTAGGAGCAGCTACAGGTTTAGCAATAAAGTGGTACAAAAGTGCTATTCTGTGAGAAGCATTCCATCATATATTTCTCATGATATCATATATTTTTAAACGAGTCGTGAGACATTCAAACAGGTTTTTATGATTTTTCTATGTAAAAATACTTTTGACGGCATACTTTTGCTCATGACATCGCATTCTAAAAATGCAGCGCTCAAGTTAAAAGAATTTTAACTGCTCTTCTGAGCAGAATCAATGCATTTTTGTAAGAAAAATATCCATATTTACAACTTTATAAACCATAATCTCTAGCTTCTGCCCGGGGCGGACTGGTGCTAAAAAGTGGACCTGGACTTTCTGGCACAGAGCAGCCCACCACACCTGGTCCGGAACACACCACACCATAAACCCACCAGCTAACATATAACCAAAGACTATAGAATACCCAAGACATGTCACTCGTATAGTTTTGAATGGGGAAAAATGCAGCACTCAATATGGCTGCTCAATTGCAGGAAGCCTGCCTTCTGAATGAAAGAGCCAATCACTAATCAGTAAAGTCAGCGCATCACTGCAGCTGCCAAGCATATGGTTAGAAATCCCAGTTGCTATAGAAATAGCCTGCGTCCCAATGTGCATACTATCCATACTAAATTCTATGTGATATTAGTAATTTTCAGTACTATTCAGGGCAGATAGGGTGGATAGTATGCACATTGGGATGCAGGGTCCGTCAGCATTCTGAGACGTGAGCTTATGACTTGTCTTAGAAAGACTTTGATATAACACAATTCAGAAATAAAAATGCTACCTATTTTTTTTATTGTTATTATTGAAATTTTTACCATTTATTTCGTACACGCGTACACACAAGAGTGGCATTTCAGTGTATGACGTAGGATGTAGGTATAGAGTAAGCTCCGGTGAGAAGTGACAAATGCGAACGGCAGAGGAGAGAGCAAAACAAAACACCGGTCATGAATTTTTGAAGTAAAAAATGAGGATTTGTAAAGAAAAATGTGAGAGGATTTTGATATAAGCCAAAAGGAGCCAAGACTTTTCCTTTGCCTGAAACAAAACTTGGTTCTCGCGAAACTACGTGAAGTCCTATCATCCTCTGAAACTCCATTTTATTATTTTTTACTCCATTTTATTTATAATTTTGCTTCAAAATCTCCCCTTTCACCGCCATTATAAAGCTTGGAATTTTTTAATATAAAATTCTTATACACCAAGATGGTTGAGAGTAAGTCATGGGGTCACAATATCCCTTTAACCTCTCTTAATCAGCAAGTGGATGGTTGAACAAATTTCTGACGTGCAGTGTTTATTTTCAGTGTTTATTTAGTAGGCAAAGTCTTTATCTTTATAGCACGCATTACACATTAACAGGTGTGCTGCAGTTCTGCCTTACAGGAAGAGACAAATGATTCAGTAGTGCACTGTTTCTGTACTAATGCCTCCTTAACCCTGATCAGTTACTGGATTAGAGCTGGAACCTGTCCCATAGACACAGTAGCGAGCACTTTGTCAACAATGCTTTGTATCCATGTACAACAAAAATACATAGCCTATGAGCTGACTGTATGTATGAATGTCTTATCATTAGAAACACAAAACAATGTAGTTATTTTATTATTTTGAAGAAGAAATTGATTAATTGAATCATGATTTGATTTTCTTGTTAGCTTAGCTCAGTAATATCTGTGTTTGCGTGTGTGTGTTTGTATAATCACATGGTAAAGTCACAATGACCTAAGAAATTGACGTTTTGCTTGGATGATTTAATTAAGAGTACAAGTATTCAGTTTAAGCAGTGCTTGAGTAAAGGACCCAAATACTCACATATATTAATTTAAATCAAAAGACATGTTGATCTGAGAAATGTGAGGTCTGAATGTACTTTGAAGGTCTAAATAATTTGTAGGAAGTAAAATGACCTTGTGTTTGAAAGCATTCACTTTAAGCACCTCTTGAGTAAAGGACCCAAAATATGCAGTAAAATAGAACAAAAATAACTACCACAGTAGCTTATAAATGTTATTTCAACATTGTTGACGTAAGAATGATGAAACACAATACCTTGGAAAATAACAAACCAAAAAAGAAAACATTCCAGAAATCCAAAGAAGGTCTTCTGTCTTTTCTTTATTCCTTAAGCTTAAAAAGGGCATTTTTTTTGAAAGTACGTTTACTTTGAATGTTTTTAGCTGCACATTTTTTGATTTTGATGCACTTTTATGTTGACTTTGTGTACCCCTGTGAATAATATTGTTTTGTTGGGTCACATTCAAATCCCTAAATGAACGGTGTTACTGGATTAAGCTAATCTGTGTTAATTTTCCATTTGTTTTCCTGTTTGCAAACAATAGATGACCTGTGTCCTCAAAGTGCAGTGTGCTTTGAATTGCTGAATAATGTTTTCTGGTCTTGGCAGCGTGAGGAGAAGTATGGTATAAACTCGTCTTTAGAGCATCGCTTCCACATGCTGCAGGAAATCTATGAAGAGGTCAATGCACTGCTGGATATCCATGGATCACTCATATATGACATGCAAACACAGATTCGCAACCTCACTATGATAGTGGAGCGTGTGAGGCGCAATCCTGGCTGTATGATCAATATCATCCGCACAAGTCCACTCCTCGGCGCTCAAAATACCCTTCATCCAGGTCAGCATGACTAGGTACTGAAGATTTCAATGTGGTTATTTGATCATTAAAAGGATTGTTCACCCAAAATTTAAAACTGTGTCATCACTTACTCACCCTGATGTCATTCCAAACTGTTATGATTTTCTGAAAAAAAGAAGATATTTTGAAATGTTTTTGTCAATCAAATGAAAGTCACAACAACACTGAACCCCACTGACTTTCATTATATGGTTGGGGGAAAAAAAAGACTAAGAATTTTTTTTACAATCTTTATTGGGTGAGTAAATGATATACAGGTGCATCTCAGAAAATTAGAATATGGTGAAAAAGTTATTTAAAAAAGTGAAACTTTCATATATTTTAGATTCATTACATGTAAAGTAAAACACTTCAAAAGCTTTTTTGTTTTAATTTTGATGATTAGAGCTTAGAGCTAATGAAAGTCAAAAATCAGCATCTCAGAATATTAGAATATTTCCTAAGATCAATCAAAAAAAGGATTTGCAAAACAGAAAAGTTCAAGTTCTTTAAAGTATGTTGATTTATGTACTCAATAGTTGGTCGGGGCTCCTTTACCACAAATTCCAGCATCAGTGAGGTGTGGCATGGAAGCGATCAGCCTGTGGCACTGCTGAGGCACTATTGAGCCTTCAGCTCATCTGGATTGTTGGATCGACTGTTTCTCATCTTTCTCTTGAAAATATCCCATACATTCCATATGGGGTTCAGGTCAGGCATGTTGGCAGGCCAATCAAGCACAGTAATATCATGGTCAGCAAAGCACTTGGAAGTGGTTTTGGCACTGTGGGCAGGTGCTAAAGTCCTGCTGGAAAATGAAATCAGCATCTCCATGAAGCTTGTCAGCAGATGGAAGCATAAAGTGCTCTAAAATCTCCTGGTAGATGGTTGCATTGACTTTGGACTTGATAAAACACAATGGACTTGCACAATGCACCAGCAGACGTCACAGGACCCCAAATCATCCCTGACTTTAGAAACTTCACACTGGACTTCAAGCAGCTTGGATTCTGTGCCTCTCCAGTCTTCCTCCAGACTCCAGACCTTGATTTCCAAATGAAAAGCAAAATTTACTTTTATCTGAAAAGACGACTTTGGACCACTGAGCAACAGTCCAGTTCTTTTTCTCCTTAGCCCAGGTAAAATGCTTCTGACGATGTTTCTGTTTCAGAAGTGGCTTGGTAGCCCTTTTCCTGAAGATGTCTGAGCGTGGTGACTCTTGATGCACTGACTCCAGCTTCAGTTCACTCCTTGTGAAGCTCTCCCAAGTGTCTGAATCAGCTTTGCTTGACAGTATTCTCAAGCTTGCGGTCATCCCTGTTGCTTGTGCACATTTTCCTACCCAATTTCTTCCTTCCAGTCAACTTTGCATTTAATATGCTTTGATACAGCACTCCTTGAACGGCCACCCCTTTCAGCAATGACCCTCTGTGACTTACCCTCTTTGTGGAGGGTGTCAATGATCGTCTTCTGGACCATTGCCAAGTCAGCAGTCTTCTCCATTATTGTGGTTTCAAAGAACAAGAGATATCCAGAATTTATACTGTAGGGATGGTCATTAATTGAAACTCAAATGTAAATATTCTAATATTTTGAGATACTGATTTTTGACTTTCATTAGCTGTAAGCTCTAATCATCAAAATTAAAACAAAAAAAAAACTTTTGAAGTGTTTTACTTTACATGTAATGAATCTAAAATATATATGAAAGTTTCACTTTTTGAAATAAGTTACAAGAAAAAATGAACTTTTTCACCATATTCTAATTTTCTGAGATGCACCTCTAGATGTGTAATTCTTTGGTGAACTCAAATAAGAAAAAAAAAAAAAATACTACAACAAGGTCATTGGCATCTCAGAACTCATACTGACATATTTGGACATTTTTAGCTTGATTTAATTAAATATGTGTTTCCTCAGAGGTTCAGCATGTAAGGAACTGTCCAATTGACTGTGCATCCCTGTACTACAATGGAGTTCACAGATCTGGGATTTTTACTGTTGTCCCTTCAATGGGATCGACTCCTGTAGAAGTTTATTGTGATATGGAGACCCAAGGTTTGCATTTTTATGTTTATAGACAAGAAGTTTGGGTTAAATTAGGAGCATTAGTGGATGTTACTTGAGATTAAAGAACCATTCTTTGGACCAGGAGGAGGATGGACCATGTTTCAGCGTCGACAGGATGGAAAGGTCAACTTCAACCGCAAATGGACAGAATACAGGGATGGCTTCGGAGATCTGCATGCAGAATTCTGGCTTGGAAACGATCACATTCATGATATCTCCAGCCAGGGAGAGTATTCCCTTCGCATTGACCTCGAGGACTGGAATGGCAAGCACAAACACGCATTGTACCAGAACTTCTGGTAAACATTTAGAAAGATAATCTGAATATTTCAAAGAACACTTAGTTATTTTAGTTTTCAGTATACTGTAATAAAATAATGATTTAATTACTATTAATACTAAATTTTTATTTAAATGTAAAATATTTGAATTAATTTGAAAACAATGTTAATCTTAATCTTAATATAAACCAATATTAAAACATCTGACATATTGATATAAAATATTACATATTTAATACAATAAATTAGCCTATATTAAATATAAAACATTGTATAAAATATTAAATATACATATTATTTAAATATTAAATACATTTTTTTTTTTAAATATGCAGGTTTGAAATTTTATTTATTTTTTCTGAACCTGGTCTGAAATGTTGCACCATATTGATTTCATTTCTTAAATGTTCTTACAAGACAATCCTTACATGCTCTAAAATTGAAGAAACAGCTCTCCCAAAAATAAAAATTTGTTGTAAATTTACTCACCCTCAGGCCATCCAAGATAGATTATATTTTTCCCCATCTGAACAGATTTTGGAGAAAGTCTCAAACTAGCTGCTCACTAGTGGATCCTCTGCAGTGAATGGGTGCCGTCAGAATGAATGGTTTAAAGTTAAAACATCTTAATGATGGATTTGTTTCTTACAAACACTGAGCTTTTCACTTCCAAGATGTTCATTGATGGACAGGAGTCATGTGGAATACTTACGATTTTGGTAATGTTTTTATCAGCTGTTTGGACGCTCATTCTGACGGCACCCATTCACTGCAGAGGATTCATTGGTGAGCAAGTGATATATTTTCAACAAAAAAGGTGCTTTTTCTTAACCACTCAAGCAAAAATTCTTGCTTTGGCAGGATTGAGAACGAGGACAACCTCTACCGTCTCCATGTATCAGGATTCAGTGGTACAGTTGAAGACTCATTTGGCTGGTACCATGACAAGCAAAGCTTCAGCACTCCAGACACAGGTGACATCTGTGCTGAGATATCTCACGGAGGCTGGTGGTACCATCAGTGCTTCTTTGCCAACCTCAATGGAGTGTATTATAAGGTCTTATACAAATGAAGCAAAAATGAAACCTTTCTGAGATATAAAATACGAGCCCAGCCATCTTAACTGTGTCCTGTGTTTATCTTGACCACCAGGGGGGGCGGTACTCTGCCAAAGGGAAGAATCTTCTGGGGCCTGATGGGATTGTGTGGTACTCATGGAAGGACTCAGATTACTACTCCTTGAAGAAGGTGAGCATGATGATCCGCCCACGGACCTACAGGCCCCGCCTCTCTCCATAACACCGCCTTAGGGCCTGTGTAAAACAATACTGCAGTGACATCATCAGGTCATTGTTGATTCCGTGGCTAAGCGATTACGTAAACTGTGGTTAAAGGGAAAGTCTCATCTGGACGTTCAAGATAAGATTTTGGTCACACGTGTCTCATAATCTTGGTCTTTGACATACTGAAGCATTTGAATCCTTCAGTAACTAACATAAGCAAATTATAAAACACCATGCATTATTAGATTACCATGGATAATTTTTTATTTGTACAAAAAAACAGTTGTATTTGATTTGGATATTCATTATTAATTAATTAGAAATAATTCAGAACATAATATAATTTTGTTACACACTTGTTTTACTGCTACACTTTTTTGGCTAGAAATATTCAGAGATTATGTTTTTAAAGAAGTCATGTGACCAGTTGCATTAAAGGGATAATTCACTCAAAAACTAAAATTCTGCCATCATTTACTCATCTTCCACTTTTTCCAAACATGTAGGAGTCTCTTTCTTCTGTTAAATGCAAAAAAGAAATTTTGAAGAATGTTGGTAAGCAAACAGTTGACGGTAGCCATCGACTTCCATAGAATTTTTTTTTTTTTCCAATACTAGGGAAGAAAATTGCTATTGTCAACTATTTGGTTACCGACACTCTTCAAAATTTCTTCTTTTGAACAGAAGAAAGAAACTCATACAGGTCTGGAACAAGTGGAATCTGAGTAAATGATAGCAGAATTTTCATTATTGTGTGAACTATCCCCTTAAGAAAAACTTTTTCATTCATTTTTTTTTTTTAAATAAAATCAATTCTTAATAATTGAAAAATCCTAAATAATGTTTAAAACCTATCTTGATATATATATATATATATATATATATATATATAATTTTAATTAATAAAAAGTTTAATAATTGTAAGGGTATTGTTAATAAGAATTGCATAATGTCATGAGGTTTATTGCAGCCAGCCTCTGTATTTCATGAGAACATTGAGAAAGCTCTATTAATAGATATCCTACCACACATGGCACATGCAAATATGTTTGCGGTTTAAGACTCAGTAATTCAGTGTAATTCAGAGGTAACAGGTCCTCAAATAATCCCAAAATGTACAGCCTTGTAATGCCTAAATGTATGTTTCACAACATTGTTTACATTTTGTAAATAAGAATACATAAAATGTCTTTTTGAGTTTTTGAGAAATGTCCTGCTATATTATCTACAGCTGTATGTTTGACTTTCCTTGTTCTACCTCTCTGCTTTAAGCTTCAGACTACTTTCTAATGAGATAAACATATCTGCACCATCCATAAAGACTCTTTCTGCCTATCACACACTAACAGGAAGGGTGGAACAGACCAGCAAATGAATGTGGCACTGAAATAAAAGAGGTTTTGAGGGGCATCACATGATTTGATGATTATTTGCATTACAAAGTCCCAGAAGAAAGATCAAATAAGAGACTCCTTATAGTCAAAAATCGAAAATGAGCCGCCCCATGTTTAAGGGAAGGAATCAGAATCGGGGGAGAAAGTGTTTCCTTGCTTGAGGTCACTCTTACATGAACTCACACACACTGAGGTCATCATGCTCATTTCCTCATCTTCCTTTCTAAAGCCAAAGATTTGTTTCCTCTTTCAAAGAGAGAAAATTGACCCTGAGCTAGCATAAATACTGGATATTTCTACCATCTTCTCAAAAGAAGATATTTTTGTGCTCTTGCTCGATCTGCAAAATCAATTTTGACACTAGGCCAAAAAATGCAGAGCATTTATGGCCATCACAACTCTCCTCACAGACTTGGAAAGGTATAAAGAAAGATTTATTACACACTGGAGGGCTAGTTAAAAACACATTTTATACACAGAATGTGACGAAGAGACATTTTTAGTTTTGCTTTGCATAGAAGATTTTACCACAATGTCCTTATTGCTTTTATTCAATACATACCACTTCTAAATATCTGACATATTTAATTTCACATACTGTACTACAAGAAAATAAAATAATGTCAGACAATTTAAGATGTTAATAAACTCATTTGGTTTAGAAGGCCCAATCTAAGTGAACACGTCCCTGAGAGACCTCAATTTACACAGAGAAAATTTAAATGTTCACAGTTCACTCATAAATGAAAATTTGCTGAAAATTGACTAACTTACTAAGAAATTTAGCCTTATATCACTTGTCCACCAATGGATCTTCTGCAGTGAATGGGTGCCGTCAGAATAAGAGTCCAAAGAGGTGATAAAAACAACACAATAATCCACAAATGGACTCCAGTCCATCAATTAATGTCTTGTGAAGTAAAAGCAAGTGATATACTGTAATGCTGAATTTCTCCAAATCAATTCTGAAGAAACAAACTCATCTACACCTTGAAAGCAAATTTTTAGAAAATGTTCATGTTTGCATGAACTATTCTTTTAACATCGGGGAGTGTTACATTAGCTTAAATAACAGTTAAGGTTTGTATTTCACTTGTTTCTGTGAACAAAATATTTGGTGAATGATGATTTGCACATCTAACATTGTTCCCTTATAGCCTATATTTTATATATGATACAATGCAACAATACAGAATTTTGTGGAAATAAGATGGTTAATTGTGAATTAGCGTTTAAAAAAGCAAAAGCAGCATCCTTTTTTGATGTTCCACAGTTTGATGAGTATTGCTGTTTAGAGCGAGTCCTCATATGGTGGTATACTGACCAAGCGCTTTCTTCAGCTTTTCAGCAATCTATCCAATCAGAACACACAAGAACATTGCATACATAGTATGCTGCATTACATATGTCATGTTTACGTGTCCATGCAAACTAGAATCCCACCACTCACCGTTTCATAGAATTTCACCTGTTCCTCCAGGTAGAACTGCATGAGTCTGTTGTAGTCATAGATACGGTTGCTATGGAAGTGATTCATCTCCGCTACAGAAACAGATGGCAAGTCTAAGATTACACATGTGTGACGAACACTACAATTAAGCACACAGGTGCAAGTATAAAAGACCACTGTTACAAAGGGTCTTTGATAGACAACACTTTACTAATGTACCTTGCAATGCATAAGACATGGTGCTGAGGTTCTTTTCCATAATGTGTTTATCTTGTTGGCAAATCTTATTCATCGTCACCAAATGATCAGCCTCTTTTACTTTATCAATGGCAGCCTGAGGGGAAAAAATTGTTTAAATACAAAAAAAAATAATTTTTTTTTAATATATATATATATATATATATATGAAATGTATATTACTTTTCCTTTTCTTTTGAACCAACATCTACATTTAAATTAAAGAAAAAAGTAAAACACTAAATGTTGAAAGGCAAAAGGTGAATGGTTTATACCTTGTGAACTGCTATTGTGTCAGGGAAGCAGCCCAGTAGTCCCTTGTATTCGGTGTTTGTCTCCATCAGGAAGTGTAGATCTTTTTTTGGCTGATAAAACAAATGTAATCTTAATGTAACAAATGTTTAAACTCATGGATAATGCTAAAAACAGCTATCATGGATGTTGCTATCACTGGGTAGCCTTGTGGTTACAATTCTATCAACAGCACAGGATGTGAGGAAACTTGCTAATGAGGAGTAAATGACACTGGTAGAGGTTCAAGGACTGAATGGTTTGTTGAAGTATTCATGTGAGGAAATATTGTACTTCTGATACCTGTCCTGCAACGAGTTCTGCTATTTCCTCATACGTTTTTCCCGTTGCACTCAATGCTTCCGTCAGAGTTGATTCCCCTTAAAATAAGGCACAAAAAACACATCAACAAAACATGATTAGTAAATCATATCAAAAATATTTTATATGTCTATGAAAGCATTTTAATGAACAAAGCTCCAGTTTCCTACTTGGGTATGCACTAGTGTTGAAAACCGACGATAGGTTCTGAAATGCTTTCCCAATCTGCCGATACTCCTTTTGTAATGCTGTCGGTTTAAAAGCAGAAGATTTTTACTACGAACAAATCACAGGACAGTAACAGTAATGAAATAATCTACATATACCATTTGACTGTACTTGATTAAGTATAGAGTTACTGTGGTGATGAGGAAATATAGTATGCAAACTCACGGCCTGTACATCTCTTCCAGTGAAGATGCCCAACAGCCAGTAGTTCTTTAACACTGTTGTCCATAGATCTAGTAAATTGGCTGTACATTTCATACTTCTGCTCCCTACAATCATATCCAATAAGACCATTGTTTTATTAAAAAAAATATATTACATCATAAGAAATTATAAATTATATACAAATACATACATGTGTGTGTGTGTATATATATATATATTTTTTTTTTTTTCTTTTTTTTTTTTTCAGGATTCTTAGATAATTAGAACGCTAAAAGAGCAGCATTTTTTAAAACATAATTTTATATTAATATACAACATAACAGTCATTACTGTCACTTTTGACAAGAAAAATCTTACTGACCCCAAACGTTTGAATGGCAGTATATATTTCTATATAACTGACCAGAATTCGGAATTACAACAATTTTAAATGATTATAAATATTAAAATATATAAATAATGGACAATCATTTTTATATAATTAAAAACTATAAATTAAAAATGAACTGAATTAATCTTAGAAAAAAGTAATTAAGGGAGTTATATATTATCTCACACTTGACCAGGATCTAACTCTGTGAGCTCTGGATCTATGGTGGAGAAAATTTTCACTCCCACTATTTCATCTTTCTCTGCTTTCCGCTTCCCTAGTTTCCACTCCTAAAAGAAACAAATAAAACATGACTTACAACACTCCCACACACACACAACTGCCATGTTGAACTTAACTATTCTCTAGTCAAAGTTAATACTGTATATAACACACTTCTAAAGGATGTGATCTCAAAATCAGCAAACAGATGGCAATACTCAACAGAACAGATCTTCAAGCTGTAATATCTATTGTCTGACTATGTATTTAATTCAGTATATAAAACTACATGTCCATTACTATTTTACATATTTTAACAAACGCACCTTCTCATCTTTGTAGTTAAGGAAGAGCTGGAAAACCTCACTGTTTGAGATCACCGGATGCCGGCACATGCGGGACATCCAGCCCTGCAGGCGTTCCATGCGCATTTTGATAAATTCCTCTTCAAATCGGCCTAAAGAAAAAACAGAAGACAGATGCTAGGAAGTCTACCAGGCAAAAACACTTTATATTTGTGACTATTAAAAAAAACAACAAGAAGCTTTTCTAAAGTGACCAGAGATATCACTATAACTTTTTTGCTTCGCTCACCTGTAACTTGTTTGTCAGGTAGACATGGGATTGGCAGAGCACAGGCAAACTTCTCTACGAGCCTCTCATATAACCAGTCAAAGTGTTTGTATCTGTGATTGACCGGTCTGTTTGTAGTCTGAAAAAATAGTTAAACAAAAATAAAGCAAAACAATTACAGTAAGTCAATATTTTTAAGCAGTCCTGAGAGGTGCTTCAAAGGAACTTACATTAGGTGTGATCTGGTATTCAATGTAGCTCTTCAGGCCGTACATTTTTGACCCCTTCTTGGGATCAGCCACTACACAATCTAACTGAATTTGTGGATACAACCATACTGGACCCACCTCACCCATCTGCAAAATAAACATTCAGCTTTTTTCTTCAGGCATGGGATCAAATCACATGACAAAGACAAATAACTTACATAAATTGGCAGTTTGTCATTTCCTTTAGCTATGTTCTTGGTAAGCAGATACACCTCTGGATTTGGGGTCTTGGAGAACCCTGGAAACCTATGGGAAAAGACGGGATGAGCATTTTTAAAGTTTATTTTATTAATGCAATATTAACATTGGCAGTTATCAAAACTAAAACATTACTTGTTGAGGGATATTTTCATAGTAGAGTGACCCCCGCCCCGCTGTATGGTTCCGCCCTCTTCCATCTGTGAACCTCCATAACCGACTGTCGACTTCCCATCATCCGAATCATCGTCCCATTCCTCATCAAAGGAATAGACAGAACCTACAGTCACATGACACAACAATCACCATCATGTACAGTAAATAACAGACTGAGAAACTAAACTTTGGTGTATATCAAAATACTGACAATTTTTACACAAAATGCATTTACATTTTACAAAAGTATTACCATAACTAACATCCTTTTTCCTGCTTACAGTAATATTTCCTACTTATACTAGGAGGCCATACAATAGAACCTTTGTGTTCCAAGATAATGATTCAGAAGATCCAGCAATGCATTTTAACCATATTCCAAAAAGACAGTCGAAGCAGTTATGAATTATGTCCATAATGCACAATTTTTTTATGAGTATGCTAAGGTGTACTTCTTTTTCACAAGGGTATGCATTCCAGTATGAATACCCTTGTGAAAAAGAAGTACACATACCGCTCTCGCTGTGGCAAGCATGTTTCAGAACAACTCAGCTGTGTAACAGGCAAAGACCACTGTAGTGATAACTATACCATACTGATGAAAAGATCCACTTACTTCCACATACAGTACTTGGCTACCTAAAGTACATAAAGGGCTTATTTATGACTTTATCTATGGTATGCTGAAAGAGAAAGTTCAAAGTTCTCATAACAAAGCAGATAACAGAGACAACATGAATATACCACATGCTATAGACAGTAAAGCAGCAACACTGCTGATGAGATGCTTCTGTTATGAAATGTACATGTGCCCTAATAACAAATACGTCACTATACACTTTCACACAGGAGGCAGGAGCAAGTTACGCTTGAGCTTGGTTATATGGCTACCATTCAAAAGTTTGAGGTCGGTAAGATTTTAATTCGTCTCTTATGCTCACCAAAGCTGCATTTATTTGGTCACAAATACAGTAAAAACTGTAATACTGTGAAAATACCAGTTTCCTATTAGAATATATTTTATAATGTCACTTTTTCCTGTGATGGCAAAGCTGAATTTTCAGCAGGAATGGTATCCATCTATTTCGCCATCTTCTCCTGACCAAAATGTTATATCACATTTTAGTCGTTTTATTTCACAATAACAATACAAATCACAATATAGGCCTAGATGTTTTTTCTTTAAATAAGGTCTTTATGATATCAAAATGTTTGATAACATAGAAATTTCATAATTCTTGTCACCAGTGTCAATATCACAGAAAACTAATGCTAGCCTAAATAATAATAATAAAAAACCTCAAGCTTACTGAAGACAGGTAAACAGTCAGCAATTAAAAAAGAATAAGAAACTAATTACAAGCAGTAGAACAAAAATGAAATGCTACATACATTGTATAAAGTAATCAAATGTATATTATTTACTGTGTAAATTAAATATATATTTCTTCTTATTAAATTTACAAAAGTGATTTAGTCAAGAGCAATGAGAGATTTTCTCTCTTTTGTTGTTTGATTAACATGAATGACTGCTGTCACTTTAAGAGCTGCCCGGATCCAATATACTGTTAAACATGTGCTTTCTTTCTCAGCTGTTTGCTTTCACTTAAGACTTAAATTACAGCGTTTATGAGGTTACTTGCAAAGCCGGGCATTTTGTCACATACAAGTGTGTGTATTTAACCTTTCAAGCCCTATAAAACGGCAAAAATAACAATCAATACTCCCGCGCTCTATGAGCACTGTCTTAATGTGCGTGCATCTCTCCAACAGCGCTCAGAAACAGTCTCTCAAACAGCACGTTCCTATAGTTTTTAAACTGCAATGATTAAAATCACATGCAAACGATAAATTTTCATGACAACATAGCACAGCAATGTCACGTGAGCCTGTAACCGCATTAGAGTCGATAGACCAAAATCTACCAGTTGACAAATTTCTACTGGTTAGTAATGTTTACCGGTACAGTGTATCGCCCACCCCTACATACAAGTATTCATTTCTTTGGATAAATGTCTTACCCCAAATTATCATACCCCAAACTTTGGAACAGAAGTGTAGATATATAGACAGATAATCATAAATGTTTAATGGAGGTTGTACTGTAAATGTTTTCCACTTACCATTATTGCCTGCTGGTTCCTGTTCAGCGTAGTTCCAGTTGTCTGCAGGGTTGTTGTTGGACCATGTCGTGGCAGTCCAAGCCTCATTCCCGATAACCCCCTACAGGCACATAAAATACAACATAAAATCATTCTTTTGAACAAATCTACATCCACGCTGACCCCTCAAGACATTTGCTTTGCCATTTTGTAGGTATTGAGGTTGCCTAGATTATACAGGTTGTTATTTTAAGTTTAAAGTGGATTCTGTCAGCTTTTTCCCACAATCCCCTACCGACAGCTGTGCTGGAACTATTCCTTGATTGATCCATTTTAATATCAAGAGTCTGCTCAAATGATGAATAACCAAATTCACTACAGTTTAAGGAACATCAGGTTCTTCCTTCCACCCACTTCCTTTTAAAGGTTCCATAAATATCAATCATATGTTGCAACTAGATTACAGCGATTCACTCTTGCTGGGTTGGCCATATAAACAAAATGCTGCAGCTCATATTCAAATTCTCACATAATATTTGATTGTGTGTCTCCATTCAACCCATGACACCATGTCTGACCTATAACTTACAAAACAGACAGGCCAATGTCCCCTAAAACCAATGCAGTGTTGATATTTCAGTACTAAAGATATTCTTGTGAAGATATTTTCACGATTACTAATAACACATAACATTTGCCTTAAAGCATGAAATTATTAGTTCTTGCTGGCATTTTAGTTGTTTTTCTACTGCACATGATTTTAATATGTACTCACTCAGTATAAGCACATGTTATGGAACGAATTAGAAACATTATTTGAATTAACAGTGTAAAGCAGCAATAATGAGAATCGCTCTGCTATTTTAAAGGTTACTTTACAAACCAAGAATCAAACAACCAAAAACAGCACCAAATAACCTCTCTTTATTAAGATATTAATTTTTGCAGAAACCATTATTATGTTCACTCATAATGAAAAAGTCAAAGATAACAATATATGAGTTTCTCTTCTTGTATAAATGGCCAATGGTCACAAATTAATTGAATATATGGTATAAAAATATAGTTCTCTCAAACCTGCCACAAAAGGCCTGGATGTGCTTTAAGAACTAAAAGGCCAAAGGCTCTTGAGTTCATCTCTGTCCATTAGTCTAAGACTTAATGGCCAATTCCATCAATAGACCTGACCTTGATGCTGCTAAAAACTAACTTCCAGCCACGCAAAACCATTTGTCTCGCTTCCTGGCCTCACCAATTAAGACTGTCTATACCAATTTTCCCTGAGCACAACATTACTCATGTGTTTATCGTTATTAGTACTTTGGTGTTGTGGATCACTCTAAATGTCACCGAGTCATTGAAGGCTGATGGAAACATTAAGTCGTTAGATACGTCATTTCACCACTTGTACCGTTTGCTCAATTTCTTGCAAGGGCTTCATCTAATGGAGGTAAACTCAGTATATGGCCATCCAACGTGTACAGTTAAATCTACTGCCGAATGTAATTGAATGTAATCATAAAACCAAATAATTTAATAACCCTTACTAGTTATTAAATAATAGTAATAGAATTATTTTTAATAATAATTATTATTATTATTTGTATATAATTAATTGTATAATTTAAGCATCTTTTTTTTTTTTTTTTAAATGATCACACAAAAACCACAGATTATAGCAAAAACTTTTTTTTTTTTTGGAATCCATATACAGTACCAGTCCATTCTGGACACACTTAATTATTCTTTAATATTATTGGATGTAAACTTTTTATAATGATACAAAACAATGAAATAACACAAATGGAAGAATGGCAATTCTACTATTTTAACTACGTTTCCTTTACACTCCAACTAATTTGTCTACATGAGTAATATCAAGTATTTAAACAAACTTTTTTAAAACAAAAGGCTATTAAGATCACGAGGAACTTACAAATGTGTCCAATTTTTTACTGGTAGTGACTATTTCATTGGTTAAAAAAGAATTATTAAAAGCATTCGTTTTGCTAAAATTCTGCCAAAAATGTCTACAGATGGTGAGCCTGTTTAATGGTTTAGTTTAGTGGTGAGATGGATCTCACTTCTTATCTATATGCAAACCGCTAAACATGGCTGAGCATTTAAACACTATTGCATGCACAATGACGATGTGCACAACACAAAGTGTGAACATCTGACAGCCTACTAGAGAAACAGCCGCAGAGAGAACAAGAGCGAGAAAGAGAGACAGTTCCTCATGCCTAATGTCCCGAACTATAACGAGGCCCATTTACTCTCATTCTCCTGCTTTCACAGGAAATGGATTTCAACTGCAGATGACACATAGGGCCTTTGTGCATGTTATGCTCACCAGAACGCTCCTTAAATGAGTGTGGATTTCTAGTAAAAGTGGGCTGTGAAAATGAGGAAGAAAAACTGCTATTTGAATAGTGGGTTTTTTGCTGGTCGTGGCTACTTATTTTTACTGAGACCTGCTTTACATTTCATTTGAGGAACTGAGGAGCATGTAGATACTAAGATTTCAGACATTTGAGCTACTTTATACAGGACATGCTCACCACAACTTCTCCAAATGTGAGATTATGAACAAAGATTATGTGGTAGTTGATGTGGTACCTGAGTGTTTGCTGAACTGCTGTTGTAACCTTGACTCTGAGCATCAATGTACTGTGTCGCTGATGCTTGTGTGGAACCAGGGTTGATCTGCAAAACATAATAATAGGCACATAAATATATCCATGAAAAAACAGCCTGATAGGAAAAAAAATGTAAATATGAAATAATGTATATTTTTGTCATATCCAGTCCATGCATACATCAATGACAAAAAAAAAAAAAAAAAAAAAAAAATCATTCAAATGTCATTACGCCTGAGGAAAGCTGACTGTGTATCTACAGGAAGGCCACAGTGGGAATATGTTAAACATCTTGGTAATTATGGTATAAAGATAGACCTACTGCACAGAACGTGTGGGAATATTCTCCGTCTGGAGTAAAAGTATGCCAAATACCTAATTAAACCTTTAATCAGTTACAGTTTTTATCTTCTAATTAGGATACAACTCAGGAAACACACACACATTCAATGATTCCCCTTGATTTCAATGATGTGAAACTACTGGAAAAACAAGAAAATCTAAAAAAACAAACAAAAAAACAAAACACTGGACAAGTTTTAGCATATCAGCTCAGCAAACAGAATAACACTATGCTCACTGATGTGGTCTTGATAATCAGAAGTTTGCTTTCATTTTGTCCTTCCCCTCTCTAGAGTTCTAAAAATAATCACACAGAATGTTCTAATTTCATCTAATGCTCTGTATAAAGAAGTGAAATCGAAAACAAATCTGATGATTAGCGTATTTTTATTTTTTTTTTACCTGAATATAGTCCTCAGGCACCAGGCCTACATTTCCTCTGGAATTCCGAGCCTCTACCCAGCCACCGCCTACATTCTACATAAATACGGCAAAACAGAGGGGGGAAATTATAATTTAAAAGTTTGGGATCTGTAAGATTGAAAGATTTTTGAATTACATTACAAATAACAACAGTAACAGTAAAAACAGTAATATTGTGAAATACTTCTACCTTTTAAAATAATTATTTTCTTTTTAAATATATTTTACAATTGAATTTGTTTCTGTGATGGCAAAGCTGAATTTTCAGCATCATTACTGCAGTCTTCAGTGTCACATGATCCTTCAGAAATCATTCTAATATGCTGATTTGCTGCTCAGGAAACATTTATTAATCAATGTTAAAAACAGTCATGCTGCTTCCACAATGTTTTGTGGAAACCGTGATACGGCAGTCTTTACTGTCACTTTTGATCAATTTAATACACTGTAGCGTAATAAATGTATCAATTTCTTTTAAAAATCAAAAATGAAAAAATCTTACTTATCCCATTTTTTTTTTTGAATGGCACTTCACATATAACATTTTCTTTATATTGTCTATAGCCAAGTGCCTGTCTTAAAACATTAGCTCTGATGCTGAAGCTCACCTGGTTAGTGACCGTAAGTATTTCTCCTTCTTGAACAGACAGCTCATTGTTGCCAGGCTCAGCAGTGAAGTCATATAATACCTGGGCCTGAACACAGCAAACATATGGGTAACATAGAACAGTAACTGCATGAATATTTCAGTGTGGCATGGCTAAAACTTTCACCGCTGTGTTTTGAAACTGAAAAAGTCTAACAATTCCGTATGTAGATGTTACACGTGTAATATTCATCTGCTCCAAGAATAATATAAACACGTCCATTTTTGCTAATGCATACACACAGGTCCCAAATGAAAATATTATGATGAAATACATTTTTTGTCCAATGTCACCTTTTCATTGTACTATATGCTGGAAGATTTTATAGCCTCATTTCTGCATATGAGGGCTAATCGGCATGACCAGCCATCACACAACACAGCCAACATGTAAACCAAAACATTAAAATTGGTTTTCTGTGTCAAACCACCTCTAACCAAGCTCAGCTTCCAGTGCGCTGAGTGTTTATCCATATCAAAAGGACATGCTTACTTGAATGATAATGCTGACCAAACCACTGTACACTGAATGTCATGTTCCCTTGGATTCTGTTCCTGACAGGATGCACCATGTTCCTGTTCACAGCAACAAGGTGGACACAGGCGACACAAAAGGCCTGTCTCATCGTGACCTAGTGAGGTGCCTACCTAGACAGTATTTTGAGGTGGGTTTTGAGTCAGCTGACTGTTTGTGTATATTTATACCCAGATGACTCAAAACCTGCATATAATGTCCATGAATACTACTAATGCAGCTCACTAGGTTTTGAGATTCAGCAAGCTTTAATTGATGATTTTTCAAAACTCTTCTCAGCAATACTACATTTTTAGTACTAATCCCCAACAGATAATAGTAACATATACACAAACTTTAAGTAACAGCCTTTCATAATACAATTAGCAACCCCCCCCCCCCCCCCCCACACATGAATATGTGTTACAATAATACAATTTTATCTCATACTGTAACCACCGAGTGTCTACAATATACTTTCAAAATGTGTGTGTTTCGATTTGCAAAGTCAACACAGAGCAGGAAAGACTGCAAGTGAGAAGTACCAATCAATGACTTTGTGCACAAGAACCAATCAGAAATGCCAAGGAATGTGGGCATGGGCATTAAAAATGTGGACATCAGAAAGAGGAAAATTGATGCGTCAAATAAAGTCTTATACAAATAAATGACAAATAAAATCTTTTTACATTATACTCTGTGATAAACAGAGGTTAAATTACTCTAACCTCAATCTGAAAAGGTCAACTACAATGTCAATTCAGATCATTTCATGAAGAAAAACAGCTATGCACCACAGTACAGTAGTAAACAACACAACTGCTCAATGAACTAGTGCAAGCAGTTACTCTTTTCAAAATGTTTACAGTATCGTTTACAGTTTCTGATTGGACATGTTCTTATAAAGTCACAATGTTGTTGTTGTTTTTTTTTAATAGTGTGGAAACACACCACATAAAGCAGAATAGCAGGTTTTGAAAGAACGACTAGCTGTGTGTTCAGTTTGGAATTTTGAAAATGCTTTATACTTAATTTTAATAATCTCTCTAATAATAAAAATTCCTGCAATTTCTGTACACTGTGACGCAATTAACTTAACACGTGTTCCCTGACACCCTGGCGTTGTATACATGCTGTAAAATAAATAAATAAATAAATGAATACATAAAAGTTCCAAAAAAAGTAAGCTTTATCACTTACTACATTCATAATTCTAGTTTCGTTTGTCCCAGTTTAGTTCAGAGCTTAATTCATTTAGAACCTAAATAGAATTTGGATTAACATTAAATAACAGTCATTCTAATCTATTTACTGTTGCCTGAAACATTTTTGCATATTTATTAAAACGCTATTTTGTGTTCAAAAACTTGCCACACACTTATGTTGTAGGCTACTTTACATATTTACCAGTAGCCTACATATTTCTGATACTGATGAAGTAACTTTTTCACTCCATTAATCAAATCCTCGATTCGAGCACTGCGAGCTGGACGTGTCAATGTTTTCTTGACTCGAGAACTGGTCAGTCATTGAATGAATTGACCAAACCGGTTCAAATGATTCATTGATAAGGCCTGACTCGAAAGAATTCGTTTAGGAATAGGGCATCGGTACTGGTTTTGCAAACAGCGTACAGCAGTGTACGATACAGTTCAAATCACAAAATCAGTGAAATTACCTGTAACTGATCTCTTGCTAAACTAATGAACATTCTGTTAGAATTCGTTTCATAGAAATAGAGCTCTTGTTGTAATACAACCTATTTTATCGGGTGGTAATTTTACTTAAATATACAGTCCATTAATAAAGTACACTGGAGAACTTAGTCTACAACGTGCAACATGAATTATCGTTTTGCTATAGTTCGTATGAGACAAATGCGCCACAGTCATTTGATTAGTAGTGTTTATCCCAGTGTTGTGCCAAAACTTACCTTCACTGCCATCGTGGTATCAATAATTTAATCACCATTAACATGCGATATGAGCTCTTAAAATAAACAAGACTTAGTAAAAACAAACCTTTCTCTCCCTAAAAGAAGCGAAAATTACGCGTTTGTTTTTGTGTTATGCAGCAGTGACCGCTCTCGATTAGCAAAACATAGCTCGATAAAATCCAGTTATCTGACCCATATAACCAGAGATGGGCGTAGAAAATGTAAATGTTTCGTCCTCTTTCCCTAACTCAGACCCGGAAAACTTCAGCACATTGGCCTCAAAATGTACGACTTATTGAGCTGTCAGAGCAGCTCTTCCTCCAACTCACAGAGTCACACACCGCCCAGTAAAGCTCAAGTAAACAACAGGGACATTATGCAATGAAACATTGGATTTCAGGATTTATTTAAATGTTGTAAAACCTATTAGACATTGAAATTATCATTATTATTTTTTTTATTAGTTATTAAACTATTTTAATTTAGCACAAGCAGTTTATTTGAAACGCTTATATTTTTGTAGCAATGAAAGATTGTTTGTGACTCTGCTAAGGCGTGTCAAAGCAGGTTTACTGAAGGAAGGAACGGCTTCTTCAGGGAAGGACTTCACTGCCACTGCCACTCTATACAGGTAGAGTAAGTATGGTGGTGAGAAAAAAATAGAAAATATAACCAAGGAGCTGTACCAAATATGTGTACACCCATAATGAGGTAAGATTGCCATCTACTGGTCTTTAAAGGTAAAGTCACATATCCAAGCTTGTGTTTTCATCCAGTATCCATGCCATTGAATTCCTTTTCGACTTCAGTATTTTATTTTTTTTTAACTGATATTTTATTTATGTTGTGTGCATAGAGTACACACAACATATGCTTATTTATATACATTTGAGTACAGTATTTAAAGTCACTCACATTTGTTTGTTCGTAAAATGTTGCTCTTATAACTCCTATAAAGAAATATACACTGACCAAAATTATAAACGCAACACTTTTGTTTTTGCCCCCATTTTTCATGAGCTGAACTCAAAGATCTTAAGACTTTTTCTATGCACACAAAAGGCCTATTTCTCTCAAATATTGTTCACAAATCTGTCTAAATCTGTGTTAGTGAGCACTTCTCCTTTGCCG
>JAFVLL020033689.1:0-21220 GCA_021397915.2 Tor tambroides | reverse complement strand
CCCCCCCCCCCCCCCCCAAACAAAATGTACAGTATATATTTTTCCACTATATATTACATTTAAATATCATAATTAAAACATCAAATATACTAATCCTACCACACATCCTAGTTTTCTTTCTTCCAGTATGTTCCAGAACATCCTTGAAAACCTTCAAGAACAGTTTTTAATTGAGATGTCTGACATTCATCATATTCAAGTGGTGGTAAAATAAAGATGCCTGTGTACAGATGTGTTGTTATACATATTATTTTATAATTAAAAACGCAGGTTTTCTAAAGCACAATTTTCACATAACAAATGTGAGATTCCAATACTCAAGTTACCAATCAAGTACAACAGCAAAAAAACTGAAGAGATCACAAGAGCGCCGCCACGTGGAGAATATGGTCTTACTCTAGTAACAGTAATAATCTAGAAAAACTTATAATAACTGCTGTCTTCAGTCACTGATACTTAAATGTTTATCAGAACGTTATTTACAAAAATCAATACTCGCTTCTTATCAAAATGTATAGCTTTAGTTGAGCAAATACTATTCTCATCTTATTTGAATATTTTTAAGCGTATTGCATTTGGCTTGTGAGGGGAAAGTTACAAAAGAAAGACCCGCGCACAGACAGACAAACTATAGAGAGGAAGAGGAAGAGGTAAAGCAAAGTTACCACATTATTCCTGTATCGTTTGCACGCTACCTCTGTGATGTGATCGATAGGCCGTGTCTCAAATCCTAGTGCGCTGCCTGTCTAGACAGCATGTTTAAAGATTATAGGCGCACAACTTTTTTGGGAATCACATACACGCGCAGTATTTTTTGGCTCATAGCCGCGATACCTGCCCAAATAGGTTGCACCTGTCTGTAACGTCCAAACATGCTATCTACTAGGTAGAAAGCTCGCTAGGTTTCGAGACACAGCCATAGACAAGCTGACCAGAATGATGATGACGCCTCCAGGGACGCTTTGAATTCTCTTTTGCACGCTCCGCGCGACATCTCCCATGTATGGTAAGAGACTCGTTTCAAATTTTTAAAAAATTATAATAAATTTCTTTGTGTTTAATGTGAACTCTATATAAACGGTTAGGTTTAATGCTTGACAGTTTTAGTTTGTAAAGTAACATTTCAAAAGCAAATTTCTGTGGTGCTGGTGGTCTGAAACTTGTGGTGATGTTTAAAATTTAATCACTTTATTTTAAAGAGAAAATAAACAAATAAAATAAATAGCTTATATAGTTAACTTAAAATTTGGCATTTTCAGTTTTCAACGGGTTAAAAACTTTGTTTTTACATGACAGTAATGACATTAACTCTACCATATAAAATATGAAAATATTATGTATATATGTAATTTCTTAGGGTTAACTAGACATTGAAATTGTTTTAGCCAAATCAATTAGTTATAGTACCATAATACAGTACCTTGGAAACGGTGTTTATTTTCCCCCTCTAACTTGTACTCCAAAACAATTTAAAGGTTTTCTAATTAGAAAAGCAACAAAATACATACAAACTGTCAAACTTTTAAAACTGATTGCAAATCTACTCTTTCTGTATTTGATTACGGATGTATTAGGTTATTGTAACAAAATTTAATTTATTCTAGCATTTCTGATTTCTTTATTATTTTAGCTGTTCTCTTCAATATGGAATGTATAAGAAAATTTGCAATTTAATTGTATTTAGAATAGCCTACATATTGCTTGCTTTACTAAATTATAAAATGAAACACCATCAGGTGCATTTACCGTTACTGTCTTTTTCTTCTCTGAATGTTTCCGTTACTGAAACAGGGTCAGCCCACACCTAAAAATGTAAGGATGTTCTTTTTTTCACTCGCTGTTTTAAAAAGAACAGTGGTTGCACCTCTACCAAATCCTAGTGAGAATGCAAGAATGTCTGTTTTCACCCTTGGATTTATTGTTTCTCACCCGGTCTACTCTGTGCTGGTTAAATGATGAACGAGAATTACAAAAGGGGAAGGGTGACATTCTGTGGTTTTGCATTTTGTATGTCTGTCTGCCGCCTTGCTTGCAAACTTCCATCTTGTAATGCCTGACTCATTGTCAGGTGTCTGGTGTTGAGTATGTTCTCATGCATAAAAAGAACAGTATGTGGAAGTGCAGTGGTGCTTTTATATACATATAGCTCTCTTTCTCTTTATTCATGTGCTTGTCATATGATGTAGTATGTCACGGAAGTGTAAAAATGTTTTTTTTTTTTTTGTAAAATATAAAAAAGAGAACATCACAATGTGGTTTGTTTGTGGTCCCAAAGAACATGACAGTTAAAAAAATATTTCTTTTTATCTAGCACTGATAGAGAAACAATTTGTGTAAAAATAAATGGTGAAAGAAGTTTGTTTTGATTAAAAGTCACGTACATATAAAAACATGAGTGTTATATAAGAACATTTTATGTTGTGTTATTGTGCTTTTACTAAATGGACGGTATCATGGAGATACAGTAGTACAGGTATATTTCATATTGGATTATGTTAAAAATTAAGAAATGTTAATTAAATGAGCTCAAAATGAACCTTTTGTCATTGTAACCTCAGAAGTATAATAAAACTTTCCTTTCTCTGCAGATGAAGGCTATTTTGATAGCTGTGACGGTTCTCTTTCACTGTTTGGGACAGAGGTGTATACTTGGTAATGCAGTTGGTCTCTTCAATCATATCCATGCCTTTTTAAAAAATTAAAACTAGTCTTTGATGCCTTTATATTATAAATGATCTGTATATGTGCATTTTAGGGCAGGAACCACTTTGCCAGTCTCACTCGTCATGCTCTGAATGTATAAGGAGTCCTGGATGTGCGTGGTGCACACAGACGGTAAGTTATCATGTAAATGAATTAGTTTGTAATTTAACTGAACCTGCTGCAAGAATGAGTTTCCCATGATCAGGAAAGAGAAGATGTCAGCTGGAGAGAACTGAGAAAAGAGATTGTAGAGAAACAAAGAACCCTGACAAAGTTTTTAAGGTTGCACATTGCTTTTGGTGCCCTTTTGAAGGCTCTTTTCCTGCTGTGGTACCTGAGGCTGAGCATGTTTTTCTGTGTAAACTAACCAGCTGCTTCTTCAGCAATTCATGCTCTTATCATGACACACTTGTACTCTTTCTTCACATGGTGATCTTCATGGTACAGTCTGTCAATTGTTTCCTAAACTAAGTGTTACAACACTATATGCAATCTGTTGTTTTTCCTGCTTTTTATCATTTAAAATAGAGTAAGCTCAGAGTACTTTTAGCTCATTTCGGAATCTTTCAGAAGAAAATGGATTGTTTGCAATTAGGCTACTTTATATTATATACATTTACTATTTGTGCATTTTTAAAATCAATTAATGAGTAAAACAATCAACTAGACACTTATCACATTTCTAAACATGGAGAAATGGAAAAAAAAAAAGAATCAGCAATTTGATAATAATAAGAAATTGATTATTAAACTTTAACAAGAATAATACCTTCCTCCTAAATTATAAAAGTAAAAACAGTTGTTAGCTTAAATCATTATTTCCACTAATTATTTATTGACCCTTAATATGACTTAGTGTAGGTGGATTCAGTTAATATTATAATATTTTAAGTATTATTCTTCACTTGAAGGAAGCAACCATGCGAAATGCAAAAAATACAAAAAAGTAAATGAGAAACCAAGAATGCAATTTTCGATCACTTTGTAAACTGTTAAAAAGTATGTTAAAAGTTTAATAATAAGATTGACATTTCGGTTTTTCTTCTTCAAAATTTCATGTTAATTCAATGTGTTACTTGCCATTTCTTTGTGATTATTTGATTCTGATTTATTTCATAAATTATAGTGCTTGTAATGCAAATTTCCCTGTAATGCAGGACTTTCTGAAACCAGGTGAGTCAAATGAACGGCGATGTGATTCTCTCAAGTCTCTGAGGGAGAGGAGTTGTAAAGAGGACCATGTGATCAATCCTGGAAAACATCCCTTGACCTATATCAAGAACAGTGACCTCAGCAGCGATCGTGAAAATGTGGTCCAACTCAAACCTCAGAATATCAACGTTACACTCAGAGTTGGTGAGCTTAAGACTTCTGCTTAGACATACAGCAGCATGCTGCGACATATTGGAACATATACACTTCAGTGAAAATTATACACTTTAGTATGTAGATGCAATATTATACAGCAAAGATGTATAGTCATATGTATCTTATACATACAAATAATACAAACTGGCCACATGAAATAATTAGCACAAACTATATACAAAACAACCATATTTCTGCAGTCCCTGAATTGTTTTCTCTGATTGTTTCTTTTAAATGTGCAGGAGTTCCATTTGAATTCAAAGTTGAGTTTAAGAGGGCTGTAGGTTACCCTATAGATCTGTACTACCTGATGGATCTGAGCTATTCCATGAAAGATGATCTGGAGCAAATTAAAACCCTGGGGCAGAAAATCCTCAAGAAGCTGAAAGACATCACAGACACCGTCCGGATTGGTGAGACTATACGCTAACTGAAATACTAATATCAATGGTGACTGACCAATGGTGAATTTTTAACATTGTAAATAATAATTGTTTTAGATTATAGACAATTCTAAATAAAAATGGCTGCACATTAATTGTATTCCAGGTCTGAAAAAGATAAAGTGAATAAATTAAAGTTATGGAAATGTCTATATTAATGTATATATTGAATATATTAATTTATAGTTATACTCTGCCTGAAAATATTTCTTCAGTTATAGACTGGCTTGAAAATAAAAATGTTCTTATTTTTTATTTTGAAGTGTACTACATTTCAAAAGTCTTTTTGCAAAACTAATAATTATTTATTTTGCAAGTATGCATTAAACTGATCAAATGTGACAGTAAAGTAATTTATAATGTTATAAGTAATTTCTATTTTTTTTTTTAATTCTGTTTAATTCTGTAACTTTCTATTCATCAAAGAATCCTGAAAAAAATTCTTGTGGTTTCCACAAAAATTAAGCAGCAGAACTGTTCATCAACACTGATAATTTCCTGTAATTTCCAACAGCTTTCCTGTAGCTCAAATGGTAGAGCATGGCGCTAGCAACGCCAAGGTCATGGGTTCGATTCCCAGGGAAAGCAAGAGCTGATAAAATGTAAAAACTGTAACTTGAATGCAATGTAAATCGCTTTGGATAAAAGCGTCTGCCAAATGTATAAATGTAAATGTAAATTTCTTAAGCACCAAATCAGCATATTAGAATGATTTCTGAAGGATCATGTGACACTGAAGTAATGTAAATAGTAAGTAGTATCAAAGTGGAGTAATGGCTGCTGAAAATTCAGCTTTGCTGTCACAGGAATAAATTACATTTTAAAATATATTAAAACAAAAAAATGTTATTTTAAATTGTACCATTTCTTTAAATGCTAGTAAATATTTCACAGCATTGCTGTTTTACTATATTTTTGATCAAATAAATTCTTCAAAACATTAAAAAAATCTTACAGACCCCAAAAATATACTTAATTAAAACATAAAATAGACAAGAATTAAAATGAAATTAAAATAGAACTATTTGAACTGCAATTCTAAAGTATTAGAGCTATATTACTGTCATGCATCCTAAGCTCTTCCTCCATCTTTCAGGTTTCGGGTCTTTTGTTGATAAGGAGATGTTGCCGTATGTCAGTCAGGTGAAGGCAAGACGTCTGAACCCCTGCCCCAATCGCATAGATACCTGCCAACCAGCTTTCAGTTTTAAGAATGTCCTGCCCCTGACTCGTGATGCCAGGGAGTTTGAACAAGAAGTTAGCAAACAAAATATCTCTGGCAACCTGGATGCTCCTGAGGCTGGTCTGGATGCCATCATGCAGGCTGCGGTCTGTAAGGTGAAAACTGTGTTACACCTGTGTCTAGTATGTGGTGCATGTAAAGAATTAGATCATTTCAGCCACAACTAACCATAGTAGCTACACGAAAAAAAGCTTAATTTTCCATTTCTCACCACAGGAAAAGATCAAGTGGGGTGATGTGACACGGATTCTGGTTTACACATCTGATGATACTTTCCACATGGCAGGAGATGGACGACTAGGTGGTGTCTTGCAGCCACATAATGGACAGTGTCACCTCAATGATGAAGGTTCCTATAATGGAAAAGCCTATGTGAGTATTACACATTTAATTCTGAACATTCTTTGTGTTTACTGTTGTAGATTGATTTAAGTGGTATAGTTTGTATTTGAAGACAATCAATCTTTTTAAACTGTCCTACAGGATTACCCATCAGTGGGCCATGTATCTAAAGTTCTGCAGGATAACAATATTCAGCTCATATTTGCTGTGACTGAGGACATCTATCCAGCATATAAGGTTTGAGGGAGCTATATAGACTGCTGTTTAAATGTGTGGGGTCAGTAAATGTATTTTTTGGAAGAAATACCACTTTTATTCAGCAGGAATGCATTCAGTTGATTAAAAGTGACTGTAAACACTTATAAATTATTGTGAATTTCATTTGATCATGTGATAAAATAAATGTACACTCTCAGAAAAATCTGTTACTGTGGTGGTACCTTTTCAAAAGTGTCAGCTTTTGAGCCTTTTTCTGAGAGTGTACCATTGGTGAGCATGGTGAACAAATCTTATCAACCCCAAACCTTTGAATGGTATTGTATAAATCAAATTGATAATAATAAAGTACATTTTTAAAATAGAATTAATCTCTCTCTTTTCCATCATTCGTACACACAAACATTCATAGGCATTGAGTGCATTGATTCCTCAGTCAGTGGTTGGTGTATTAAAGAATGACTCCAGTAATGTTGTGGATCTCATCTCTGAAGCCTATGGGGTGAGTGTTTTCATCATTTAATGTTTTGACCTTGTTTAGTGATGTTGGCTTGTACACTGGCTCTACTTCCCATTTGAACAGACAGTAATTACATGTGGCTGCTAGAACAAAACCGTCAGCGTTTCCCCGTAACCCTTTTTTCCACTTCTGCTTAAATGGTTAAATCATTTACTAAATGAACTGAAACTGTGTTTGTGTATTACATGACCTACATACCAAATGAAAAACTGCCAGAAATTAAATGATTTAAGTTTAAGCTATCTTATTGTGATCATATGAGAGACAATAAACTACCACAGCGTAAGAAATTGGTTGCCAGGAATAACGGTCAATTATACAGTTCAGTGATCATTATCCAAATATTGGACCACAGAATGAAGCATTTGACCATTTAGAATCAAGTATTCCAGAAAGCCACATGATATTTATTAATTATTTGTTATTAACTTATTGAAAAACTTTATTACATATAGCAATGTTAAGAATTCAATAAGGATTCACATAATACACAAAGACTTTTGCCATAGACATCTATGTTTTTGCTTTAATAATTCATATATCACTGTATATTTTTATACACATACTGAAAATACGTGTTTATGTGGGCCAGAATTTGTCGTCCACGCTGGTGTTAGAGCAGGAGGGAGCTCCGAAAGAATTGGATGTGTCCTACAGTTCTACATGTAAGGGGAATCAGGCAGATACTGAATGGATGAAGAAAGGAGAGTGTCAAGGCATCAAACACGAGCAGGTAAGCACCACCATCAATGGTTTTATCTGAATCATCTGCAACCAGGAAACGTTTGTTGTTATATCTCATAAGACTAAAGAAGTTTTGTTTTTTCATTTGATTAATTAATTTTATAGATTACGTTCAATGTACGTTTGAATGCGTCTGCGTGTCTGAAGGAGCCTCAGACATTTCGGATCAAAATGCAAGGTATCAACGAGGAGGTGAAGATCACAGTGCATACAGAGTGTCACTGTGACTGTGGTGTTCCAGAGAAGGCTTCCGAACACTGTAACGGTACAGGAACTCTCTCATGCGGCATGTGCAGGTAGAGCCCCCTAGCCTCTCAGCATGGAAATAACTTCATCAGCTGATAGACTCAATTGCTTTGTCCAAATACCTACACTTGCGGTCTTTGCACTAAACCACTTGACTACTTACATGACGTATTTCCTGTATGTGGCCCAAGTGTTCAAGTGAGGATGAAGACCACTAATGTGTGTCGAACTTTCCATTACCTGATGGGACACACTTATAGTACTGTAAAAATGTAAGTGTTGACATAGCTTAATTTTTATTTTTATTTTACTTTGCATTTTAAAATCAACTTCTACATGTATGTATGTTCAGTAGTCCCTATAACATGACACAATTTAATTTGTGGTGCTTCTAATTAAGTGAAGCAGTTGCAAATGTTGTACAAAATAAATATCACCACTACTCATCTTTGCACCAATAAAACGTGCCTCACTTTGTTTTTCTACCAAATTATATGTAATATCTAATTATCATATTAATATTTAACTTACATTGGAAAGTTTTCCATAACCTCTCGCGAGATCTCGGCAAAAAGTCTCGTGATTTATTTCCAGAACACGATGCATGATGGGGATACACTAAGCCTCGAATAGCGCTCCGGAGTGGTATTTGAAATAGTGTGGATTTAGTGTGCGTTAAGGGCACTGCGCTTTGGCGTCTTGAAGACCTGGGACAGTCTTGCGCACTTACTTCCTGTCATGCGCATGTGCTCTCAAGTGGCCAAGACTGCAAGTGTGGGTATTTGGACAAGGCATATGAAGCGATCTTGATTAGAGGATCTTGGAACTTTAAGTAATAATTAAAACAATTTACATGTTGCCATCATGTTGTTCCAGCCCAGTATAATTTTCTTTCTTACATGAAACACAAAAGGAGATATGAGACAGAATGCCAGAGCTTCTGTTTTCCATACAACAAAAGTTGTATTTTTTTATCCAAAAAATCAGTGTACATTAATTTACATTCATATAAATGTAAATGTATGAAAAGCTAATTTTTATCAACAATATTTATATGACCAAGCTCCAAAAAAGACAGAAAAGCACAATGAATGTATCTAATTTGCTATCACAGTCATCAGCAGGTCTTAAAATAGCATTTCCAGTCACATCTATCCCTTACATGTCTTGACCAGTCACATGACAACCAATGGGATTTGGTGTCAGATATTTCAAACATAACTGAACATGAAATTTTTAGTTAGGGAAAGGGAAGTGGTGTGTGGCCAAGTATGGTGACCCATACTTGGAATTTGTGCTCTGCATTTAACCCATCCAAGTGCATGCACACAGTAGCGAACACATACCCGGAGCAGTGGGCAGACAATGCTGTGGTGTTCGGTGCCTTGTTCAAGGGTCTCACCTCAGTCGTGGTATTGAGGGTGGAGAGAGTGCTGGTTATTCACTCCTTCCACCTACAATCCCTGCTGGACCTGAGACTCGAACCCACAACCTTTGGGTTACAAGTCCAACTCTCTATCCATTAGACCACGACTGCCCCCTTACTAGCAACTTAAAGTTCAGTCTAATACTCAAAAGACTACTTTTGTGATATTTTGTGTTGCTTTTTTGTAGGTTGGCAGTATAAATCACCTTTTGTGTTTTACAGAAGTAAGAAAATAGTATGTAGCTGGAATGACGTGTGATGCGATGTGATGTGATCGCCCTGTTGATTCATTTAAAAAGCTCTTTTAAATGAACATCTTATTTGATATAACAGCTTTAAATGTTGGCACATACTGGCAAATACTGTATGTCTTATCAGTTTACATTTTCTAACTTATAAATTGTATCTAAAATTTGTTTGTTAGCTGTGATGAAGGGTATTTGGGTCAGCGCTGCGAGTGCGTGCAACAGAGTGATGCAGACTCTATCGTCAACATGCTGGCATCCTGTCGGCCTGACAACAGTTCACTGGTTTGCAGTGGACACGGCAACTGTGAGTGTGGCAAGTGTGTGTGTCATGGCCATTACAGTGGGAAATTCTGCGAATGTGATGACAAAAGTTGTGAATACCATAATAACCTTCTCTGTAATGGTAAGTCCAGTGGATTTAGCTTTCACAAAAATTTTGCTTTCTACTTCTTTCTTTTTTGAGTTTCAAATTCAAAACTCACTGTCTACTCCTCTGTGCATTTGTCATAGGTAAAGGCATGTGTAAGTGTGGAACATGTAACTGTACTAATAACTACATGGGGTCTGCATGCGAGTGCTCGCCTAGCCAAGACAAGTGTATGAATGACAAAGGGCTTTGCAGCGGTCAAGGCAAATGCACTTGCAACCGTTGTCAGTGTAACGAAGGCTTCAAGGGAGAGCACTGCTCTGCATTCACTGATGAGTGCATGCTGAAGTGAGTATATGTCTCTTCCTGTGATCTACTATCTGTGTTTCAAGATTATTTTTAGTGAGGTGCATTTGTGTGTGGGTTTGTTTCTTTTTGAAACCACAATTTCAGTTTTCTCTTCCTGGTTTTTTTTTTGTATTTTTCATAAACCTTATAATGATCATAGTGGTGGGTAGCAAGACTTTTTAATTGCCCACTTAGACTGGAACAGACTGTATAATGGAGTGTGTTTGGAACTTTAACCAAAAAAAAAAACACTGCTAGCAACACCAAGGTCATGGGTTTGATTCCCATGGAATGCATGAACTGATAAAATACCTTGAATGCAATGTACTACAAATGCAAATTCACTTTAGATAAAAGTGTCTGACAAATGTGTTTTTGTTTTTAAATGTCTGCAGGGGCTGTGTGGCATGTCATGTGAAAGCTGGTACTCCTGATACCAATGCCTGCTCTGAAACATGTTTGAATGCTACAGTATCTCGTCTTGATGGCACTCATGAGCTGCGTTGCACATACGGAGAGACCACTTCATACAGTGTGAAACTTGGTGATGATGGCAAAATTGTGCTTCAATATGCAGACCTGCCTCGTATGTATTAAAAACGAATTTACTTTCATTTGACAAAACCGTAAAATAAGCATGCTCTTAAACCCATATATGACACAGAATGGATGTAACTGTGAATGTTAAATGTTGTTCTTTTTGTCTCCGTAGGTTCTGTTGATAAGACTACACTTATAATTGGCATCTCTGTGTCAAGCATAATTTTCATTGGCATTATAATAATCATTATTTACCGTGGTCTGCTGGAGCTGTATGACATTAGAGAATACCAGAACTTTGTCAAAGCACAGAAACAGACAGAATGGAAAGAGGTGATGTACATGCAAAGACACTCTGTATTATTAACCACTTAAACACAGTTAGCTTTGTAGGCTTTAAATATAGAGCAAATTATATCCTGTGTATAAAATATATTGTTTAATTGTTTCAGTGTGAAATTAAAGAATTTACAGACTGACCATATAACAATCAAATGTCTCTTTGTTCTGTACAGGTCCAGAATCCTCTTTTCAAAGGTGCCACTACAACAGTGTATAACCCTTTGCATGACGCCGAAAACGAAAAGGAACATTCTGAGCAGATTAATTAATTTAAAGAGAGAGAGGATCTCTGGGAGTTTGCTATTGTAATATCTTGTTTTTGCATTTTTTTATTGTACATCTTACATTATGCCAACTTCATTAAAATGTATATTTTAAGCTAGCAATAAAAACATTTAAACACAAGATTACATGATAGTTGTAAATATTGTGATGTATTTTGTGCATATTAATATATACGCTGAACACAAAGCCGTTTTCTCCTATAAATAAATAAATCTATTCAGGTTGATAAATTGAACAACTCTACCTAGAAGAATTGGCATTTTCAGGCCATGGGACTCTCAAGAGTGTCCTTTTATGGGTAAAATAAAGTATGTGTTTAACATTATTTGATTTTTTTTAAATTTTGAAGCAGCTGTATTGCTAAATAAAACAACAGTGATGTGTTTAAGTCCTATATAGCAGCTTTACAGCTTACATTATTATTATTTTTTTAAACAGTGACTTCAAGTCATGTTTGAGGTATGACCTGAACAGCTTTACTGCCTTTAATAGTGTAATTGTTTTGCTTTCTCTTCAATAATAAAAGTGCCATTAAAAATAAAATAAAAAAAAATGTTTATGTATTATTTCATCTTTAAATTAGCAAGTCACATTCTTTTGTCCGTTTCTATTTCTGAATGACTAATAATTAAATTTATCACAACGAAGTAAAGCAGTAGATTTCTAAAAACCACAGTACCCAAGGTAAATTAATTCCACTTCCGGGACCTCTACAGTTTCCCGATAGGCCTTGCGGTATTTTAAACAAATGCGCGACTTCACTCTGTGTTCCGCTGCTGTCATCCAAATAACGGCGAAGCGCGAGTGGAAATAATAGCTAATTTTACTTTTATTTACCCATATTTTTTAAAGATACACATGAACGCAATTCTGAACACTCAAATGGTATCGCTGTTTCTCCGTATTTGACCGTTTAACCTAATATGGTGGTGGCAGGCTAACAGGTTTGTTTGATTTGTTAACATTGTTTTTGGATTAACGCTGGCCTAAGTCAGCTAGCTAACATGCTAGTTTGTAACTAAATGTCAAAGTGTACAAGACAGCATAGTTGATGATCATGAAATATACTTTTAATGCAGTAATGTTCAGAGTAGATAAATTATCATTCAGCCCTTGTATTTTCAAGCTCGCATGACATATTTGCGTATTTTGGTTGTATGTATATGCCATGTCGCTAAATCGTCTAATATATGAAATGCTTGTCATTAACAAGCAGTTTGTTTTTCAGTCAAAACAGTGATAATGAAGTGCTTGAGAACAGAGGAGTACGTCCAACAGTTATCTTGTGTAAAGGACACTGTAGTTCTTCACGAAGAGCTGAAGGTAAAAATTTATTTCTATGTACATGTGGGATTGAGACACAGTTTCCAGTAAGCTAAAACCGGGGTTTATTTCATATATGATGCACACTGCTGGAGCTGTTCTTATTTCCTTTTGTTGTAGAAACATGTGGATGATGGCTTTGGTCCATATGGTCGCACAATATGCGATCGTATCATCCGGGCTTGCAACCAGCGGCTGGGCAGTGGGACTCTGGACTCTGCCCATCAGGAGCGGATAGTGGAGTTGGTGGAACTGGCCATACAAGGGTTTGAAGCGCTTGAAGAGTCTGGAATGCAGAGCAACCCATTTTATCTAGAGAAAATAGTGTTCCACATCCTACAAAAAGTCACAAGCCTTGGAGCTCATGGCTCTGCTTGTCGATTGGGGCAACTTATGTATAGAAGACTGAAGCGTTTGTCTGCAGAGGTACAGTGTGCTTAATAACAGTTTTACCAGGTCATGACCAGTGTTATTTATATTACATTATAGTTTTTATTATTTTGAATTAGCCTTTTTTATATTTTCATTTGTTTTTATTAATTTTTTTTTTTAGCAATTTTGCTTTGCTTTATTTTATTTTAGTTCAGTTTTAGTTAATTGTATTTATTTTGAGCTAATATTAGTGCGTCAATGTGAACTTATTTTAGTTAAAATTAATAAATTAAAAACTCTGCTCATCACATTTAAAAAAAAAAAAATTCCCAGCCTTAAAGAAAAATAGTTGGAACCTTGGAGACAATTTGATTTTTGATTTTTTTTTTTTTTTTTTTTTTTTTTTTTTTTTGAATGTAATAAAATGCATCCATATTTCAAGGTACTTTCTGTAAACCTCATATTTTTTGTTTTATCAACAGACGGATGATTTCCATGTTCTGGTGCGGAATTGCTTCGCAGTGCTGTGGAACAGTCTTCTGTCCAACAGAGCAAGAGGTTCCACCCTCCTTCCACGGGACAGACTCCACTGTCAGCTGCAAGCTTTAACTTTCAGATTCCTAGAACAGGGGTCCAGCTCTGCCTCTTTTCCATCTAAAGTTCCTCTGTTCGTAGAAGAAGCGGTAGTAGAGTATGAACGATCTTGCGGGAGTTTTACTCATGATGATGTGAGTTTTCTGTCCTCTGAATTACGAGAACTGTTCTTCAGCCCTTTAATCAATCCGCAAGACTCTACACTGATGTGTCTCTCACTAGCTGTGCGGTGTGAGGTGGTGTTTAAGGTTTGTAAACTGCTCTGCAAGAGTCGGTTTTCAGCCGAGGCTGTTGGACTGTTGCGTGGTGCTCTGGAGAATGTCAATGGTCACATGGGTCTGTGTTCGGCTTTGAGCCTTGCAGATCACGCAGTGCAGCTGCAGAGTGCATTAAGTTTGGGAGGTGAATGCAGTAAGGCTTTCATTGAATGTGCACGTTCCCTCAGGGGGCTGCCCCGTACCATGTCGGCCGCAGAATCTCATGCCTTATTAGAGGCTTGTCAGCTTGTGATTTGGGTGCTGGAAGCTGGTCAGTGTAAAGGGATGGACGTAACTACATTGCTGGCTTGTTTTTCATTTTTGGAAGAGTATCAGGAACTTCTGCTCGCACAGCAAAAAGTAAGATTATGTAATAATTGGCTGGTACTCATTAATGTTTGGAATATGAATTTTTTAAAGGCTTTTGTTTGTGTTCCAGGACTCATTTTCACAGCAGGTGCAGTACTCGCTTTGTTACAGTTTTTACCAGGGCTTCATTAGCATGTACGATAGCCTTCATGCATCTCAGGTAATATGCTAAACTGTCTTGAGACCATTATGATCGGCTAGATGTTTCACATTCATATTCTTCATTCAACTTTTACGTCCAAAGGTGTCTGCGGGCGATGCTCTGGACAGAGTGCTGTTGTACTGCCAGGCGACAGCAGGACGGATGCTTGCTGAACTGAGGACACTCAACAATGACAATTTCTTACTTAAAGCAGGTACGTCTGCATGCTGAAATCTTATTGGATGAGCTGTGTTGTACATTGTGTTATAGCCATTGTTGATACCTTTCAAAAGTTTAGGGTTTGTAAGATTTATTTAAAATGTTTTTGAATGAAGTCTCATGCTCACCAAGGTTGCATTAATTCGATCAAATACAGAAAAACTACAGTCTTGTGAAGTATGATTACAATTTTAAAATAACTATCTTCTATTTTGGTATATTTTAAAATGTAATTTATTCCTATGATGGTAAAGCATCCTTACACCAGTGTCACATGATCCTTCTGAAATTATTCTACTATACTCAAGAAACATTTCTTGTCAGTTGAAAACAGTTAATATTGCTTAATATTTTGTGAAAATTGTGATACACTTTTTTTTTTAAGAATCTTTGATTAATAGAAAGTTTACAAGAACAGCATTTATCTGAAAGACATTTTTGTAATAATATAAAAGTTTTTGTTACTTTTGATCAATTTTTTGTTTACTTGCTGAATCAAAATATTAATTTCTTTAAAAAAAAACTTACTCCGAAGTTGTAAACAGTAGTGAGTGCACGTAAATTGAATTCGATATTAATTTGTCTTTGTTTTTTTTTCCTTTTAGTGTGTGCGGTGAATAATGTGGTGTATGAGTTGTTTAACAGGAAGGTGTATGAGGGAGCCTTTGGTTTGGCTGTGATTGTGTGTCAGGAGCTATGTAAGGACTGCCCACCCTCCCTTCCTGTGGATAGGGTAAGAACTGCAGCTTCCTCTGGTCATTTGTTAACTTTGTTTGTGATTAACAGCAAATTAAAAATGAGCAATATAAAATTGACATTTTGTGACACATTTGGCCCTTGAAGTCTGGTACCTTATATGTGTATGGCAGGGTTTCCGCGGGGTCTTAAAAGGTCTTAAATTTAGTTGTATCAAATTTAAGGCCTTAAAAAGTCTTAAATTGTACAAGAAAGTCTTAATTATGATCAAGAGGTCTTAAATTTGGAGACGGAAAGTCCAGAATTGCGATAAGGCTGAATGTGACGATTAAACTTCAAAAGGCTATGATTTCATTAAATAAACATGAGCGCTGCAAGTTCAAAGTCCGGTGCTGCGCTGCTTTGTGTTCTGTCTTTACCGGGAAAACCGTTATATTTCAGCCAAACGCGACACCTGCTGGCAGAGAGTGAATCAGTTAACATAGGTTAAACTAGTGCGCGTACGAGTGCGTTCTTTCACTGCACGATTCAGTCTATTAAAATACATTTAGAATGATCACATAATTTAAGATATGGGGGCAGAAAATGTATAGCCTGATATTTACGGTATATCATTTCATATAGTTAATATCACGCGAAGAGTGCTATTCTTTTCTCCAAAAGTCAGTATGATTACAAATGTGATATTGATTTTATGCAACAGTTCAGTAAACAAGAAGTTAATATTAAGAGACTTGTTTTAGAGACCATATTTCCTGCGTTTGCTCTATTTCTCAAACAAAATAATTCCAAACACAGCCACAGCGCTGTTTTGCGTCTCTGAGCAACATGACGGTGTTTCGTTCCTGAATGAATCAACCGTTTAAATGATTCGGTTCATTCGCAATGACTCACTTATTAATACTGACTTACTGCCACCTATTGGCCGTTTTAATTTCACATATAAAATATCTTCATTTTTTAAAATTATTTCAAACATCAGTTTTCAATGTTTTAGGTTTCAAATATCAAAACCTTACTTATGCATTTGTAACTGCAGGTTAGCATTCTGTGTCCCTCTGAGCTGCATTAAATTGTGTGTAAATACATCTAAATGCCACTTCAGATGCATTGCAAAGATAAATTTTGTTGATACTGATTTCATTTGCTTGGTAATAGCCCAAATGCAAGAATGTGACTCAAAAGATGATGCACACTTTTAGAAAAAATGGCTTAAAGGTAAAAATGCCCATAAAACTTATTGGAAAAGATTAATTTCTATCACTGCTGTGAACTGACCACAAAGAATATGAAGAATATCAAAAAAATTCAGGAGTCAGCTGTCCATAGTAATCTTTAAGATACCAGCACAATAACACACTCATCAAAATATCGTCTAATTATTGTTATCGATAAAATCCCAGAAAATATAATTTTTTTTGTCAATTTCACACACCCCTAATTCATGTTATTTAATTTATATAATAATTTATTGATAATAATTGTTAAAATCAATATAATTAATACTTTTGACTTATTCATTTTCTTAAAAATGGTTTAAAGGCTGAAATGTAAAGTTGATCATTTTATAAAACTTTTTGTTTTTCTGAAAACTTGTATCTGAATGCTTTTGTCAGCCGTTTTACAGTTTAATATGGTATAGACATTGCCCTACCCCGCTTATATGGTATTAATTTTATTTGTACAGGTCTTAAAATAGGTCTTAAAAAGTCTTAAATTTGATCTTAAAAATCCTGCAGAAACCCTGGTATGGTCTGCTTGATTTTGAATATTTTCAAGCTGTACATTTAGTTAAATGTGCAAATGTCAATATAAGTCTCTCAACTGTAGATGTATTATGTGGATGTTTCAGGTCAACCGCTGTTTCATGCTGACAGTGCAGTGTAGCCGGCGTGGGGGTCAGCTGGAGCGGGCTCTAGACTGGATTGTGCACTGGATTCGGGTTTTGGGCACACAGATTTTGGATCATTTTGCAGAACCTGTCTCATTGTGGGTCAAAACCAAGTGTGATGCTGCCCGAGCAGGAGAGGATGACACACGTCTAAGGTATCTTAAACTAAGCCAATTGAAAAGGGTTTTTGATGTACTAATGTTTAAGTGTGATTGAAGGTGCTGATAAGGGGCTTTTTGGTCAGGACTCTGAGGGATGGGTTGGGAGAAGCAATAGCGGATGAGGAGGTGATGATGTGTTTGTTAGAAGAGGAGTTGCGTTTGTATAAAGAACAGACTGGAGACACAGCCCAGGAACGCTACAACACACTCTGTGACCTCTTGGATATCTGCCATGAAGAAACCCCACACACACTTAGACGGGCTACATATCTATGTGAGATGGCACAGGTTGTGTGCTATCAGGACTTCAGCCAACAGACTGACTGGTGGGTAAACATGACCACAGGACCATATTTATTTTAATGACTTTTTGTGTTTGTTTTATTTGAATCAAAGGCAAAGGAGGTCCGCGGCAGCTCGCACAGTCTGATCCGGACTTTGGCTCCGGTCCAGAGACGCGCGATCACACAGAGCGAATCATATGTGCGAGTCAGCGTATATTAAATACTTTTAAAACTACACAGCCTCAGTATGATTATGACCACTATTTTGTTTTAGTAAGAGTTTCATATTGAATCTAGGGGGTAATCAATTAGACTGTGGCTGTCAAATGTGGCTTACCGAGCTCAATGGCTCTGGCCCGAGCAGATACAAACAAAACACTATTGGCTATTTTAAAAAGGGGGTGGGGCTGCTCTATATGTCCCGCCCTGTCTTCCTGTTTCAGTTGAAACTACGTCACCACATAGAATAACGCTGCATGTTTCAAGGCACTTCAGGGGACCTTTAAGATCTTTTTTTTTTTTTTTTTTTTTGGTAATCAGCTCAGCAGTTGACTTTACCCATGAGGCTTTGAGGTTGCTGGATTTGGAGCTAGAGACAGCAGAGAATGCTGATAGGCTGATGGATGAGAAGGCACAAGCCTCCCTGTGGCTCTACATCTGTACTCTTGAGACCAACCTGCAGGAGGTCAGAGGCTTCGCAGTGTACATTATGGATAGAATCTTCAGATTCTGTTTTCAAAACAAAATGTTTTAAAACAATCTTAATGACCCCAAACTTTTGAACCATAATGTACATACTGAAAAAAGTCACTTTACTTTCATTTGGTGTGTCACAGGCTGTGGACACAGAGAAGCGATTGCGTGCAGTGCAGGAGGAGAATAAGATGGAGGTGAATATGGATCCTGTTCCCACTAATGATCTGGAGTATGAAGACAAACAGAAATCACAAGAGAGCCAGTTAGTCTATGATGGACTACGCTTCAATCTACTGGCTCAAAGCAGTAAGTCATCCACTCAAACGCAGAATGCAGACACCAGATCAGGATTGAAAAGCACTGCTTTATGTGATAATCTAATGTGGTTGATTCATGTGTTTGTCAGAGCTGAGTGAGCCTTTGGACAGATGTTTGTCTCTATGGCGGAGTCTGCTCAAGGGGTCTGTGCCTGCAGTTAGAGACCCTAAACTCTCTGCTTCTTCCATGACACTGATGGCTGCCCTCTACACACTTATGGGCAAAGTAAGACTACACACCCATATCTCTCACGGTGTTCTGTGTAACATCAGTTTACTCAAACTCATAATCAAGTTTTTGAGACTCATGTTGAATAATGATTGTCTCTCTTAGCACCTGCAAGCTCTGGAGGGATATCAGCTCGCTGCTGCTCTTTTCCGTAGCCTCGGTGATGCCCAGAATAGTGCAAATGCTTTTTGCTACTCTGCAAGGATCCTGCTGTATCTGGGCTCTCCTCAGCTTGCACAGGTGAATGAATTGTTTACACTGCACCTCTGTACTACAAACTATAACATGTTGTTTACACCAGAACCTTGTCTGCATGTTTCAGGTGGAGTTAGAAAAAGCAGAACAGATTTTGACCTCTCTCCCAAGCTCCGAGGGCACGTCTGTTATATCCATGATTGCTATGCTGCAGAAAGCACAGATACACTATGCTTTAGGACAGGTAATGCTTCTTCATATAACTGTTTGTGGACCAGTTAGTCAATTTAATTCAGGACTAGACTCTTGGGAAATGTCCTTTATATTGTATTTGTGTACTTGCTCACAGAAGCACTGAGCTCTCTCTCTCTCTCTCTCTCTCTCTCAGGTGGAGCATGGTGTGTGCTGCCTGATGGAGGTGATAAAGCAGTCCGCTCAGCATCATTCTAAGAGCTGGTACCTGCTCAGGGCAAGAGCACTGCAGACAACCAGTGAATACTTGAGTCTGGACACACAGACTTTGGACTCACAGCTACGTCAGAGCATCACTCAGCATGGTTAGCTCTCATCTGATATACACATTACACATTTAGGTACCACAAACAAAACAGTTACATACCACATTGTCTTAAATGAATTTCCATTGGAGCTAGGAAAAAAGTTGCTTAGTTTTTTATAAAGGAAATATAACATTTTCTTATTTCTTGATTTAATTTAAGTTCATGTTTGACTTTGTTTTGGGTCAAAAAGATTTTTTATGTTTTGAAAGGTGTCTTTCTTGCTCATCACAACTGCATTTATTTGACCAAAAATACTATAAAAATCAGTGATATTGCAATTTAAAATACCTTTTCATAAAATATTTTTGAAAAGTGTCACCATGGCTGTATTTATTTGATTATGAACATGTTAAAATCAGTAAGATTGTGAAATTATTACAATGTAAATTAACTGTTTTACATTTTAATATATGTTAAGGTGCAATTTATTATTGTGATAGCAAAGCTGAATTTTCAGCATCATTACTCTAGTCTTCAGGGTCACACTTTTCAGGTTTCTTTGATGAATAGAAGGATCAAAAGAACTGCCATTCATTCAGTAATCTTTTATAATGTGTTCTTGCTGCATAAGTGTTAATATCTTAAAAAATATATATTACTGATCCCAGACTTTTGAATGGTAGTGAATGTGTTTTTTAACAACTTAAATATGGACAGAAAATTAGTCACATCACCTACCCTTATGCATGATTAAATTTGTGAATTGTGTATGTTGTAGGTCTGAAGACTCCAGACACGGCTCAATATGAAGGGTTGAAGCTTTTGTGCAGCCTGGTGATGATGTTGCTGGGCAATGGGTTTTACGGAGGCCCTGGCCCAAACACAGACACACGCTTTGTGGATCAAGGTACAACAAGCTGTAACCATTTCTAAACAGATTTGACTACCTAAAAATATTCTTGATTATTTTCAACTTGGTGTGTTTTCTTTCTGTAGGAGACAGTGTTGTATTTAAGTGGCTGTTGCTGAGTGAGGTGCTAGTGTGCTCTAAAAGGATGGTGATCGTGAGAAGCAGCAGTGGGGCTGTTCATGAAGCTAAAGCTCAGTGTCTAGAGGCTCTCAAACTGGCCACCAAACTGCAGACACTCAGCCAGTGAGTACATACCCCATATCTGTGAATGTGAGAGGCAGAATGTGTGTGACAGGTCAGATCCAAACGTGTGTTTCTGACATTGAGGGGCAACAGCACAAACCAAATAATGCTTTTTCTTTTAAGCCACAAGTAGGCTTGAATATACTCCTGGGATGCCAAACAAATTGTTGTGTATTTGTAATCACTTTTTATTTTGTTTTATAGCTGTGCTGAGCTGTTGGTGTTGAAAGCAGAACTGGAGTTGATGAAGGGTGCAAATGAAACTAGTAGTTTGGATCTGGAGCAAGTTAGAAACTTGCTTGATCTCTGCACAGGTAAAGATGTAATCAGAGGCAATCTGATTCTTCCCTGTGAACGGTCAGCCCAGAATTACCAAGACAAGACCTCTAGTCATTATTTGTGTTTTAATATGTAAGGGGCAAAGGGAGCCTGAAAGGTGTT